>JAJEKB010019794.1:0-23524 GCA_022393335.1 Macrotrachela quadricornifera
GGAGTATACTTTAGTGAAAATTATACAGTTACATATCGTCAACCAATGTCATATACATTTTTACGTAATATGTCAGTTGATGATGAACAACGATTAATAACAATGGTTAATACACCAATGGTTACAATGACTACGCTTATTCGTAATCTATCAAAAACCGAACAAGAAGTAATTAATTTTATTGACAAAATGTTCAATGAATCATTATTTGTTCAACATACAGTACGTGAATGGATTTGGGGTTATGAAGATCCATTACTTAAAGCAGCAAAAGAAATACCTATTATAAAAGATTTAATACCTGATGATAAGTTTGGATATTTTTCTGGACAAAATGGAACTGATGATGGATTATATACAGTATTTACCGGTAAAATATCATAAGTAATAATGGAAATAATTTTGATTATTTTACTTTTTATATAGGGGGAGATAATATCAATCGTTTGAATATTATTGATAAATGGAACGGTAAGTTATGATTTTGTATCAAATTAGAATGAAAGAGTCTTAAAAATAATCTAGAAAACAATTAGTAAATTTAGAAGAAAATATCCATTCTATTTTAGCAATAATTATTTCCTCTTCAACCTTACTAGAGTCCTCTGAACTACAAAAGATATTATATTACTTTTCGTATTCATCTTAAGCTATAGTTTTTTATCATATCTTTGTGCAAAACTTTAACCTTTAGTCTTTTGTACAAATTCTATTTTTGATAATAATAATAATAATGTTGTTTAATAACTTTTGACTCATATTTCGCTATAAAGAAATACTTCTTATAATTTAAGATGAAGTCAATATAACTTCTTGCTATAAACAATATATCATAGATTTTTTATGATATTCACTATTAATAAATATTTTTATAGGTGTTTCATATTTACCTTATTGGAAAACTTCATATGCTAATCAAATAAATGGAACTGATGGTTCATGGTTTCCTCCTTTATTTAATAAAAATTATCAATCTGAACGTTTATATTTATTTTCAACTGATATATGTCGTTCACTTTATGCTACATTTGAAAGTCATTCATCAGTATTAGATATTCCAACAGAATTATTTTCTATTCCAGCCGAAGTTTTTTTTAATTCTACACTTAATCCAGATAATGCTGCTTTTGGTACAGGTGATTCAGGTATACTTGATGTAAGTACATGTCGACAAGGTGCACCAGTTATTATGTCATTACCACATCTTCTTTATGCAGCTGATCAATATAAAAATCGTGTTGAAGGTATTTCACCAGATTCAAATGCTCATCGAACAGTAATTGAAATTGAACCACATACAGGACTTGTATTAAATGCTCAAAAACGTTTACAAATAAATGTACTTATTCAACCTGAAAAATATATTGACGATCTTAAACGAGTACATGAAGTTATTTTACCAGCTATATGGATAAATGAATCAACAACAATTGATAAAAAATCAGCAAATGA
This sequence comes from Macrotrachela quadricornifera, assembly GCA_022393335.1. Classification (NCBI taxonomy): domain Eukaryota; kingdom Metazoa; phylum Rotifera; class Eurotatoria; order Philodinida; family Philodinidae; genus Macrotrachela; species Macrotrachela quadricornifera. The sequence continues at coordinate 1,453 of JAJEKB010019794.1, forward strand.
TTTAAATAATCAAGTTTTACGTTATTTTACTATTGTCCGTTGGGTATCAATTGTGTTAATTGCAATTGGTGTAATTCTATTTATTGTAGTAATTGTTCTTTTTACAAAACGACGTTCCAAAAATGCATCTTCAACTTTACTCCGTCAAAGATTAACTAATTCAGCTGAACAAGAAGAGGATATTTGATAATTCAGTTTTTTATATTGATATTTTGAATAAAATAATATTTCAAAAATCGAAAAGATTTATATTTAACTATAAACCAATGTTACTATTGTAAGATTTTTAGAATTTGATGACTAGTCTATATACACTATGTTTAGTGTAATGCAAGAAGAAAAAAAAGCATATTTATGACGACGGCTATTTTGTTTTTTTTTTAAATCTTTTTCTATCGCTATTAATTCATATAAATGCTAATGTTATTGCATGAACTTTTAATATTTACGCTTAAATAACACAATAAAAGTAGCTGTACATAAAAAATAAAAATGGCAAATAAATAACAAAGATAAATATCAATCTGAAAATAGGAAAAAAATATACATTATACATACAATTTCTTTTTATATTTATGAATTGATAATTATTATGATAAATCTAATCTTGAAGAACAGAAGTAAGGATGAGAGAATCATGATAGTAATTAGATATGTATCAATACCGAAATCAACTCAAAAATTTTTGGAATTTCTATTTTAATCTCCATTCTTGGCTTGAAATATTGATTATTATAATAAAGTAGTCTAATTCAATTATCAAGTGTGACATAACACCATTAAGTATAGAAAATTACTATTATGTTGTATTATATTAGTAATATTACATCATTTGGAAAGGACATTAAATCTATTCATAGTTTCTTAACATTATCCAATTAAATTCTCTCACTCTTGCTCAATTAATCATTAACAATTATAGTCAAAATTTATAAAAACTCGTTCTTTTTTTTTTCTACCAAAATAAGCTTATTTTGTTTGAAAAATGTTAATAAACCTAGCAAATAAAATTTCATGTAAATCGGTATTCTTTAATTTATATTACTTTCGTGAAACAAAACAAAACAAAACAATGACAACAACATCCTTATTTTTTTTAAACACTGTATTTCATTTGTACAAGAGAGAATAAGACAAAAAAAGAAAAAGAAAAGAAAAACAGAAATATTTTTTGTTCACAATAATAACAAAAAAACAAAAATGAAAAGAAAGAGAATTTTCAGATATTTAGTTGTTAATATAAATATTGTTTTTTTTCTTAAAGCTCAATTTAATGCCGCTGATGTATGCTCATAGAGTTGTAAACAAATATTTGACTAGATGCGTAAAAAAAAAGAAAGAAAGAAAGAAAGAAGCAAAAGATATTCCAATAAACGAACAACAAACAAAAATAGAGCACCAACATCATATAAACACACAAATATATCTTCATGATATAAATTCTATATACAAAATAATTATGTATGTTTGTATTATGAACATTCTCTTCAAAGTTTTTCAACAATTGAGATTCGTCGATGATCGATATTGATTAGAAGAATATTCATCTATACATCATCATCATCATGCTGAAAAGAAAGGAGAAAAAAAAAGTCTATTTAACAAAAAAAACAGAAGAGAAAAATACATATATAAAAAAGCGTTAATAATCTAAACCCACACAATTATATCATGCCTTTATACAGTATCATCATTGCTTGATGAGAGAATTGGCTTTTTTTTTTGTTCTTTCCGACTAAATAAAATTTATTGATTTATTCTCTTTATTTATTTTTTTAAATACCTTTTTTGACGAATGACCATTTGTATATCTATATTGATCAGAATTTCGTTCATCATTATTTTTATCCACCATTGGTGTTGTTGTTTGCTCTCTATTTAAAAATACAAAAGAATAAATCATATATTTGTATTTATTTATATGAAATATATGTATCATAATAGGTCAGCTCATCAGCGAACAAAGCAAAGGTGAAATATTATCAAACATACAAACAGATTTTTTTTTTTACCATCAATAAATCAATTATTATATTGAAGAACTAGAGAAAAATTGAAGACATTTATTAACTCGTTCACTTTTTTTTTTTGTTTTTAATTAACAGATATTTCATGCATTCATATACGTCACATAAGATATGTCAACATCGAGAACGAAAACCTACTTGTTTACTTTTTTTGTAATACTATAAAAATTGATTTTTTTTTTGTTTTAGTAAAAAATCTTAATATGAATCTATAAGATTTGAATGAACTTACGAATCAGTTGTTTTATGTTTTCCACCAAGTCGTCGAACACGTAATGCAACACAAAAACCAACAAATCCAATAGCAATAGAAATAATACCAAGTATGATACCAACAATAACCCATTTACTTGGTTGTGACTGTCTATAACGTTTTACTACGGGATTTATTGTTGCTGGAATACCATCTAAAAACAAAACCAATAGATTAAAATTTTTAATATAAAATAAAAAATAAAAAATATTTTCTTACCACTTTTTTCTTTTAATGTTTTTATTTGAAGTTTTTGTTCACCTGCACCTGCTTCATTATATAATTTAACAATAACTATATAATTTGTAACTGGCTTTAAATTTTTTATTTCATATTCTGATACGGATGGATCAATTGATATTGGTGCACTAAATGCTCCTTCAGGTTCAAAACTATTTTCACCTTTAGCCTAAAAGAAAAAAAAGAAATATTTAATTTAATAATGACTCTTTTGTTTTTTTTTTTAATTTGATAATTTACTTTAGCATATAAAAGTTCAGCTTTTATAATAGGTGCACCACCATCAGATTCAATTGCCCATTTAATTAAACAAGTTCGGTCATTTAAACATGTATCATTTTTATTTTCATCAGGTTTTACAAGTTTAAAATCTGGTATTTGTCTATCAAGTGTTCGAAATGGTATTGGTCCAGTTAATTGTCCCATACCAGCACGAGATTTAGCAACAATTGTAAATCGATAAGCAGTACTTGGTTCTATTTTTTCAATTTTTATTACTTGTGCTTCTTGTTGTTGTTGTTGATCTTCAGATGTTTCAACTTAAAAAGACATTCAAATTTTAATAAAAATTACAGGTTATATTTCTTATTAATTCATGAAGTAAAAACAATAATTAATACCTGGAATAGTTAATGATTTTTGTTGATCATCTGATCGATCAGCTAAGTTATATCTAACAATATATTCTGAAAGTGGTAAACCACCAGATTCAGGTGGTTGAACAAGAATTTCTACTCCATTTGTGAATGGTTTAACTTCAGCTACTCGAACTTTTTTTGGTGGTTCAGCACGTTCAAGTGTAAATGAATGTCTACCAACACGTGGATTTAATGCACGACATTCAAAACTTAAACCAAAATCATGTTCTGTTGGTGTATACTAAATAAATATTTGATTATTTTTTTAATTTATATTTTAAATATAAAAAAAAAATATTTACTGAAAGAAGACTTTCAAAAAGTGTTGAATCAAGTTGTTTTGTTGTTATATCATTAACACCATTATCAACATCAACAGCAAGTACACGTCCTTCAGGATAATGTACTGTTCGACTCATTTTAATCCATTGAATTTGTGGTGGTGGATATGATTCAAATTGACAACGCATAACTACTCGATAATTTGGTATTGTTGAAACAGTTTTTATATTTGGTCCAACAAAAACAGGTTGAACTAAAATTAATAATAAATATTATTTATAATAGAATTAATTAACATACATTGAATATAAAGGCTAGCAAGTGAATAAGAACTATCAGCAAGATTTTTTGCAACACATGAATAATTTCCAAAATGATCTCGACGTAATGGTTCAAAACGTAATTCAATATATTTATCTGTTTCTAGACGTGTTTTATCAATATAAATTCCATTTGTTGATTGTATTGAAGTATTATTTAAATATTGCCATTCTAATGAAAGACTTTCAGATGAACCACGTTCAACTCGACAAACAAATGAAACATGTTGTGGATGTTGTTCATCAAGATTTATTTCAATAGGTGCTATTGGTGATAAACGTGGTGGAACTAAATAAAGAAAAACATATTTAATCATAGAACCCATGAGAAAATTTTGCGCGTCTAGACACGTCTGGAAATGCGTTTAAAACGCTGGTGAGAACGCGTTTGTATCAATTTTTGGGAAAAAAAAATTGTTCTGTTCGCGTAGATTTGTACTACGCCATCATCAGTCATACATGATGGTCAGCTCTTTCTAGAGGTATGCGAACAGACAAGTATTTTATTTTTATACATGCGTTTAAATTGTGCAATGAGCTAGGCTACAACATAAGACATTCGATTATAAAAGTACGCTTTTATGAATATCTCACATGTATATCTGTTTTGATAGGGTAATGTAAAATAACTTAAGTGATATAGAATGAAACGTATAAAAACAAGAATATATTTAATTATCGATTGTTAATTAATCTTCATATTATTTTAGAAGAGATAAAGTTTAATTTAAAAAACCTACAAATGAATAATATCTCAATTCTTATATAATGAAAATAAATTTATTGATTTCGAGAAAAAAGTTTTAATATATTAGCAAAAAATATCTCTTTCTAAGAATATAAAAACAAATCAAAAGTAATTATAAATCAATACGACTCTTAATTATATATTGTTAGACAAACTCTAACTCCTCACTATTTTTTCCTACAAAAATATTTCTTCTTTCATTATTTAACATTGATTTATCGCAAGTAATTTTTTACAATGAATAAACTTTATTTTGCATGTTGATCATTTATTACAAGTGAGAATTCTCTTGATTTTTATGATATATGGAATCTGTTCTACAATTAAAAAAATACATCTTAGAAAAATTAGGAATTTGTGTAACATGAAAGATGAGATCTAATGTAGGAAAAATAATTCTTCTTTTTTGAAAAGAGTTTATCGAAATCATTATTATACAGATGGTCTAAAGATTATGTTAGTTATATTACTGAGAAAGATCGCTTATATTTATATGAAAAATATTTCGAAAAAGACCGTTTACTAATATGCAACTGCTATCTTGTTCAGCTAGTTAAGTTTTAAAGAATACATCAATTCAGAACAAATCTTCGAGAAGTCATATAAAATCACCAAAAATATTCAAATTGTTGATAATTTTGCTAATTATCCGATGAAAAAGCTAGTTTTGTTTTATCTTAAAACATGTTCAATCACGTTTTAGGCATCTGTGTCCGCTTGACTGCATTTACACGCATTTGATTGTTGAAATGCTTTTAGATTTATTTCTTTAAACGATAAAAAGGGAAAACTAAATTTGGATTTTGGATGCGTTTGAATCCAACTGTTTGTTGAAACGCATCTATAGACGCGTTTTAGTTTCACATGGGAAGAATTAACCTTAATCGATTATTCAAAAAAAGAAAAGAAATTATTAATGTTTCCTTGATACATACCAATAACATTTAAATTATATTCCGCTCGTTGACCTTTTCTGTCATATTCATTATAAGCATGACATGAATATTTTCCATTATCAGTTTCATCAACATAATTAATCGTTAATTGATTACCTCGTACAACAAATTTTGGTACTTCACTTGCACCAACAGGTGAATCCTAAATTTCATTATAACAAAAAAAAATGTTTTTTTTTTACTTCGTTAATAAATAAAATAAATGAAAACGTTTAATCACACATTGGGGAACCGTATATAAAATTACACACGTGCATTGAGCCAGTCAGAATATACACAAAAATTACTAAAGCGAATATCATGCTGATAGTATAGCTTTTTATTTTGGTTGATTGATATATACATATATACATATCTGTTCCCCTTTTCTTTTCTAATTTTTTATTTATTCATCACTCACACGCTGTTTTCCGTCTGTTCCAGATATTTCCGAAATAAAATGATAAAGTACCATACTCAAATTCAATTGGATCGACTTTATTTCGTCTTCCTGAATGTATATGTGAGATTTAAAACAAAAACAAAATATTTGTTTTTAATTGAAAAATATTAGTTAAAAATAAAAACTGATATTTTTCTAAATATTAAATCACGCACACAAAAAAAGGATTAAAAAACTCATCTAGTTATTTTTTTACCGGAATTGTTAAAACATTGATCTGAATAAAATAAAAGGGGATGGGATTTAAAATAAAATAATATATAAATAATAATTTAAAATTCACTACAAAAAATGAAATAATAAAGAATAATAAAAAAAAATAAAACAGACATGCAAACATCACGATCACTCAAAAATAAAAAAAATAAAGCAAAAAACTAACATGCTAAGATAGTTCTCTTCGTTTTTTTTTCTATAATCTTACTTTTACAGCTCTTAACTCGTCTGCCTATAGATTAACGACGATTTTATTGGTGGTTTTTTTTTCAAGAATAAATAAAAGAATATTATATATAAATAATTTACATACCGATCCATAATACCAAGAATATTTTGGTGGTGGTAAACCTGTTGCTTCACAAACAAGTGTAGCTGTCTTTTTTTCAATAGCACACGGATTTGCACAAGTTATACGTGGTTGTGTAACAGATTCTAATTAAATAATAAATAAAGAAATTAATTATTTAATTCATAAGAGTATTCTACTTGAAATAATAACAGTTATTGGAAAATCTCTTGATTCGCCTGTTTCAAGTACATCAGCACGACACCAAAATGTATCATTATCATACATTTCTACTCGATTTATACGTAAACCTTCATTAACACGTGTATAATGTTGAGGATCTGAATAGTAAAAAACCAAAAAATAAATTAATAATAAAAATATTTTATAAACAAACCAATTCGTGCTCTTTCTTGTCCTCTAAACCAAGATACTTCTGCTGCTGGACTAGCTTGAACACGACATTTAATAATAACTGATTCTCCAAGTGCAGCATATTGAGTAGAATCACCATGAAAAGTAATAGGAACTTAAAATATAATTTAAAAAAAAATAAATTTCTTGTATTATAGAAATATATAACAAACCTTTTATTATTAATTGAAAAGATTTTCGACTTTGTCGACCAGCATTATCTGTGCCAATACATTCCCATGTACCTATTGAAATACGAAATAAAATTGTTAATATAAATAAAAAGATTACATAAAAAATAATACCTTGATCATCTGTTGTTAAATTTCGAATTCTTAATCGAACTTCATTGGCTTGTTGTTCAATAGTAACACTAATATAAAAATATTATTTTTAGATTTTTCTTTTCATAATAAATTTCTTTTTCTTACCGATCATGTTCATTCTCAGGTATATCTTGTCGTTGTGGTGATCGCCATCCAATTACTCGACTATTTGATTGACCATTACATGATGCAACGAATGATTTATATTGATCTCTTGTTAATGATGTTTCACTTGGTTTAATAACCAAATCACTATGTACTCGTAATAGGACTATTTAATAAAAAAAAAAAAAAAAGAAAATAAAAGTCTTTAATCTTGCATTACTAACTTTTCTTTTGTTCTTTTAAGAATAGTACAAAAAAAAATGAAAAACGAGGCCAATCATACGGCAGAAAGGTCAAAAAAAAGTATATAAAGATGTAGTCTAATGACAAAATGATAGAACTACCATCAGGTGTCGTCATATTTCAAGAGAATAATGAGGATTCATCAATCTGACTATTATTATTTCAACTGTGGCCATATGTCCATAAGTCAACATTAAAGAGCTTGCCTATGATTTATGAGTAAATGTATAAAGCGTGTATAAACTTACATAGAACTACTACCAATATGGAAAACATCGTTTCTAATGATTGTCTATATTAGTCTGTCAGTTGTTAGATCAATGAATGATGCATTAAAAAAAAATCTAAAATAATATAAAGGACAAATATATTTATATAGCCTAGAAAAAAAAAGAGTCACAATGTTATATAATACTTCCAGTAAAAAAAAATCATATAGTTATGTTGCATGCATCGTTGCATGTAAATTATCTTACCGTCTATGATCGACATTGTAGCCTTTTTTTTTAGTATGTGATTTCTATGCCTGGTTGCGTGCATAGAAGTCATATTATTATCACGAGATTCTGATTTTGTTTTAAATTTTACTATTAAATACAAGATCTTTATCCGATGTGTATGTGTACACGCGCGTGTGTATGTGTATATGTGTGTGTATGTATAGAAAAAGAAAAAAGAGAAGAAAATGACAACCTTTTCGGCTTCACACGCTGTGCGAGCATAGCACAGCACATTCGATAAGTGAGTATCTATGAGTAATTGTGGGTGGTAAGAAGAAGGAAAGAAAAAAAAACGAGAAAAAGAGGACAACAAGACGAATGCCCGGGTTTTTTTTATATATATTCTCTCTTTTTTTTTTTTTGCTGTTGTTGTGCCTTTCTTTTCTGCCATCCTTACATTAATGTAATATGACTGCAACTCGTTCTTCTCATCTTGTCCTATTCTGATATGTTGCGCAAACTATGCGTACGTTATATAGAATGTAGCAATGTCAAATAGACATAAAGTGTATAAAAATATGAAGAAAAAGACATCAAGTATTCATAAACATTATCATTTATATACATAAAAAAAAAAGAGAAATTCATTTTCTTATTACAATTTCTCAATCGATAATAATGAAAAAGAAATTATTACTTATCTATAGACAATTTCTTCGATTGTGTATAATTATATGTATATATATATATATGTATAGAAAAGTTATATTAACAAAAAAAACGAGAAAATTTGATCTACTAGATAATCATGTAAACGATGATGAGTTGTGTAAGTCTAATAGAATTTGGAAATAAACATAAGCAGTTGTTTGTGACTGATAGACAGGAGCATACATACCACGTTTTTTACTGCTCAGCACGGATTAGGTCAACTACACATGCACTTACTATTTTATGTTCATTAACTTTTAGTCATACTGTGCATAATTAAAGAGAGTGTGAGAATAAGAAAAGGAAAAAAATGTGATGGTGGACAACAAAAACATTAACCACCGGAAATGCGCCGATGATCTTCTACCTACATAGCAAGACTAGCGCGACATATGTTCAATGATGAATATATTGAACAATAGTCGGATCGCGTGTATGCATGTATGCACTCTAAGCATGTGTGCGACGGAGATCATCGAAGCAATGAAGAAAAAAAGTCTCCTTTTCTTTCAATGTGTACCTTAGTATACGCGAATGTGGACGAATAATGAATTATTGATCAAATCATACGATGGACGAAATGAGCGGACTATGTGTATGTCCACATCATCTTCATCAGAGAGATTAGTGTCTATATGTATATATACAAAAAAACGAAAGAGAGCTCTCTTCTTCGTATAGTATTTGCTCATGCAGAGGAGAATCGGCATGCTCTTGTGTATGAATATGTGTATATTCCCTTCTTTACCACCATCATGCTAATCGCAGTAGGTGTACATAAAAAAAAAAGAAGAAGAAGAAGAAGAAAAGAGAAAAAAATAAAACCTGAAGTGAATTCACCTTGACAATAGGTGAATAAATGAATAGTCCCTCCTCTTTGTTTTTTTCAATTGACTGAATGTGAATGTATATCCATACATATATAAAGAGCGAATTATTCATGTGTTATATTTTTGAACTCATACCGACATAAAAAAGAAAGAATAGGAAAAGATTATCGGACAGGTGTACATCAAGTTTTACTAATGAGTTAGTATATACATGATGTAATCATTTTCTTTTCGTCTCTGATCAGTCTATATATGCCGCTTGTCTGTCTGTCCGAAAAAACTAAATATACAATATATTATCAAGATTTTTATTCTGTCTTTGCCTCTGTCTCTCTTTTTCTTTTTTCCGGCACGCACACGCTTCGTCGGCCAGCAGCAACAATTAGCCATCTTTACTGACGTTTGATCCTAGCTCGAAGGCAAATGGTAGTAGTGATCTCTACTCGTTTCGACTGTGTATCGAGTGGTTAGACCACTCGAAGACGGAAGTTGTTCACTCGAGCTCGTTATCATGAATGCAAAATCATTATCGAAATCATTGTCGTTTGTCTGCAATGATCAAATGTAACATGTGTACCACTCGGATATGCAAAAATGTCTGATTTTTATATATGTATATGTGGCAGAATGTTTAATCATCAGTACAGTAGTATATGTATATATATATATTTATGTATGTATACATTGTCCATCAACTGTGAACACATTAACCTACTCGAAAACTCATACAATATGATAGATTTTAGGTGTGTATTGCTATTTGATCTCTCAAGAGAATGATTGTCAAAATGAAAAAAAACTGACATAGGTTGTTAGACAGATGGATGATCGAGAGGTGAAATAGCCAAAGGTGTATACATGTAACATGAACAATGATACGTATATAGGATGAATAATGATGGCTGATTCTAATCCTCTTTTCATATTGCGGCAAAAAAGGATTATGTAGTTCGAAAGGGGACACTTTTCTCTTATTGTATTTATTAATTAGGGATGATGAGATGTGATCGATTATGTAGTATATATAACTATAGGCGTTTGATTAGAAGTATGTTAATACATATTTTTGCCTACTATATGGAATAAATATAAAGATTAAATAGAACAAGCATATATGAACAACTTTATAATTTGACACGCGACATGCCGCCAAACGTAAATTAACCTCCTACTCAATATATCCGCTTGTTACTTACCTGAATTCTTTGACCGTCGGTCATCATTTGTCTGCAACAACAAGAAAGAATAATCTTCTTCTTTTTCTTTTTCTCATCGTTAAACATATTTATGTTATTCTAATGTATTACTCACCCGTCTCAATCTGAGTTATAAAGAATAATGATTGACAATTTTAACGAGAGAAAAGGTCACATTGCAAGCGTATGCTCTATTTAAATAAATAGATTCTACTTAGATAGAATCATTAATCAATAGACAGACGACTAGTTAAAGATCGGAAGTTCGTGCAACAAGAATCCGTTGAATTCTTCGACAACATGAAAATTAAATTAGATGAAGAAAACTTATGAAAGTGATATAAGAAAAGCTTGATTGATGTCATTCATTCATTTGCCCATATAAAATACATACTCATGTCATCATTTTTTTTTTTTTTTTGATAAGTGACGAGTGGCAATTATCTGATGGTGTAAATCTCAAAAGACACTATCTTGAATTGTACATAATGCTAATCCAATGAACGATCATACCATCAACACCCAAGATGACTAGTAAGAGCGACCGCATCGAAATAATATTTGCATAACGTGATAGACTTGTCGTCTGGTGCCATTCATTGAATTTCTCATCTATTTCTTCTCTCTTTTTCTCTCTCTCTAATTCAACACAGTTTGTGTTTGTCTAGTTTAAATATTTTTTTAACATTCTTTACACACCTTTTGTTTTCTTAAATATACAGACATAATCAAGATGCTTTATGATAAAGTGAATTATATTAAGTGAATATAATTTTAATAATGATGAGATGATGAACTTCTGACTTCTTAAAAGAAAAAGATGTGATTGATAACAATGCAAGATGACTGACATCAAACAATGAATGAACACATGCACAGAAAAAGAAATACGAGGACATTATGTTTATTCATCTAAACAATATATCAACTATAGTACGACTAACCAGAAGGAAGTTTCATTTATAATAGATTGTTGTTATTTCCTGGAGACATTTTGTTTTCTTCATCTCGACTAATCCATTAAAAGAGAAAGAATATATCCGTATTCTGTTTTTGATATCGGATACATACGTATGTATGCATGCATATATATATATATATATATATATGTACACGGAAACGGGAGTCGAAACATGTGCAAAGTGTTGTATGCTTAACCAACCAATAGCGTTCTTGATAGAACGAATTCATCGAAATTAATCTGGCAATTGCTCTCATCATCATCATCATCATCATCATTTAAGTCGTCACGAATAAACTTATTGCCGCAGGTGCTAAAAAAAGGATATAATGAAAAGAAGAGGGAGGAGGGCGTCATCATCAGTTGACCAATGCATATATACATACTTGAGTTTGAATAACCGACCGGTGGTCACTATTCTCAAATCACATACATTAAATTATCTTCGGGCAAAAATGAAAAGAATATTCATTAAAACAGAAATGAGAAAATAGATACTTTGTCTTGTTCAAAATTCATTTACTCATATTCAGTCATTAATTTGAGGTAAATGAAGTAGGTTGTTTTTTATTATCTTTATTATGACATTTACATATTTAGTTTCAAGAAAAACATCAGATCGATAAGAATATTATATTGATGTATATACAAAAATGATCGATGATATCATTTTTATCTGTTTGTCAACATACATCGACTGCTATAATAAAGGTCAAAACTATGTTGATCATCAGTATGATGGCTCAATAGGTGGTTAATACTATTTATTACGAAAAGAAAGAAGAAGAATTGAACAAAAGAGAAGAACACATATTGATTTACCAATCGATTAATTGTATAGTTATTCAATAGTAAATCTTTTTTTTGTATACCGGATATATTCGTCTTCATTAAATAAGATATTTAACCGAAAAGATAAAAAGAGAACGAAATAAGATGATTTAGTTGTTATATCTTAATCTCTTTTGATCAATATTATCTCATTAAAACGCTAAACTGAATATTATATGAGGAAGACCCAACATATTGTTATATTTTCACTTCTTTTATTACAATAAGTTTCAATAAATACATCATTATAATTGTTGTCTTAGTAAAATCATCATATGAAATAAACGCAAAAAGAAATATGATAATAACTACTAAATTTATTTTAGTCTTATTTATGTAAATGTAGTTGTTTATTATTTTTTTTATTTTTCTATTTGTTTTTGAAAAACAAGTCAGTTCTATTTATAAAACAATTGACCTAGAATTTTCGATTTTTCTATCATTTGTGATAAAATTTAAAATAAAAACTAAATTTATTTTCTTAAAAGAGATTTCAAATTTAAAGTAATCCTGAAAGATAATAATCAAAACTCTTCGGGTTTTTTTGTGATATTAATCATATATATATAGCAATTTGTCTTGTTACTGTTTAACAAAAATATGAAATTTATATTATAAATTATGAGTAAATACGATAAAACAGATGCTGTACATAAAATGAAAAGGTATGAATAAATCAAATTCAAATTAATAATTACTATATTGATCTACTAATATAAACAAAAGTTTATTGAATGAGATAATAAATAACGTTGTGAAAATTTCTTATATCAGATGGATATGAAATATTCAAGAATAATTTTATGAAATAGAATTGTTCAGACAAATTCATTCTTTCCATACAACAGAGGTGCAAAATCTTCCAAAAAATAAAAAATCCCCCCCCCGCGGAAATTTTCTCCAAAAAATTTTCCCAGAGCTATTTTTTCTTCGCCACTCGCAGACCAACCTTATTTGAAACAAAATATAAATAAAAATAAATATGACAACATTTTGTTCTGTTTGTTACTGTTCGTACAACATAGGAATTCTTTCTGCTTTTTCTTTTCTCAAGGGGTTCCGAACAACTGAACTAGGTGAAATTAATTTGAATAGACGATGTTGTTCTATTTTTTTTAAAGAAAATCCAATATTTATCCTTTCGGTTAGAGACACAGTTGTTGAGGCAGGACTTGATGAATGAATCTGCTAGATGAAGCAGTGGTGCATTCCAATGTAACATCACTTCTTTGTATAAGGATTCGTGATCCAAAACTCGATTGCCAAGAATGTGTTGCTTCAGGATTGTCAAGAATAAAGCATACAAGTAATGGAAAAAACTCATAAGAATGAACTATACTCTGTAATACTTAATTATGACGAGAGCATGACTTTCTCTTTTAATAGCTTTTTCCAAGATTTCTCTCGTCTGACAATTTCCCAAGATTTCTCCAATCTGACAATTTCCCAAGATTTCTCCAATCTGACAATTTCCCAAAATTTCTCCAATCTGACAATGTCCCAAAATTTCTCCTCCCCGCAGGGTGGAGGCGCACGAAGAAGATTTTACACCTCTGCCATACAAAATCTTTCAAAATTCTATCTTACATAAAATTTGGTAGTAAATATCTATTTTATAGTATTATAATAATCTATATCAATTTAGTTTTTCTAGTTCAAAAGTAAAACATTGAAATATAAAGGTATATCGAATGAAAAATTTTCCAAATTTGAAATTTTGATATTGATGACTTTATTTAAAAGAATAGTTGATTATTATACAGTCAATGTTTCTTATTCTTAGTTACTAGTAGTATTATGCATTTATATCTGACTCGAATGTCATATTAACATTTCTTTCCATCTGTGAATCATAACACGTGTGTGCTGATATTGCATTTGAAGTCTTTATGATTTAGATAAATTTATTAAATGACCTGAGTATTCACATAATTATATTCATACATGATATTAACCATTATATTAATCTGAAAAATTATTACTAACGTCATGCTTTATGAGTCATATCGGTGAATTTTTCGAAAAAAGGAAGCCTACGCTAACGTCACTACACAGAACGAGAAAAAAATACATCATTACTGGGTTTTTTCGTTTCAATCTATGTTATCGTCATGTACACGTCAGCTTGTTTTTTTCCCAGTTTTATTGACAGCATACTTACACACATTGGGTACTGTTTGCTTTATTATTATATTACAAGTTCGAATTTTCTTTTTGTGTTTGGTAAACTCCATTATAAGTGATAAGGTAGGAGATCGAATATAAAAGATTGTAACATGCAATTTCATCATCATATTTCTTAGCAAAAATAGTAACTACAAATGTGTCCTGAACTTGAGGAAATGACAACTTTGAAACCAGTTAATGATACTCTTACAGCGAGAAACACATGTTATTCAAGACAGAATTCATCCAAGAGGCGCAATTCGGACAACGATGAAAAGGTATGTGAATTATTACTTGCGAGACAGAATCGAACAAAAACAATTATATGCGAAAGAGAACAGATGTCAGCATAATATTTAACAGATATAAAAGTTATGTCATCTGGATTTTACGTAGATTGCTGTAGAAAAGATGAGATTTCCTCCAAAAGATAGTTTTTAAGAAAATTTCTTATCACTTAAATGCATTCTATCAATTTCATTTAATTTAATTCAAAAGTTAACTTGCAAATATGATGAAAAGTTCCTATCGAGCGAGTATACATAAAATATATACATGAACATATGCAGAATTTTCATATATGGAACTTTCAATGTAAGACAATCTTGTAGAATATTAGTATTTGAATACAGTATCAGAAGTGATTTTTTTTTCTTTCTCTTAGTAATCATTAATATTCACTTAAAATTTAATTCATTTGATTTCTCTCTTTTAGAACGATTTTATCGATATTTTACATAAACGAGGACGTTCCAAAAGTGAAAATACCATAGTGTGTCCTGTCGCTGATTTTGGTTGTCTTAGGAATATATCTGAGGATAATTTATCTGAACATTATTCAAGTAAGCTTCATCAAGAATGTATTATGAAAGCGGTCGTATTATTTCTCCAACAATTGAATGGCAAATCTAAATGTAGCACTACTTCATTAAACAATGAAAGAGATTATTCCGAAATAGTTGAATCTTTGGATATACTTACTGAAGGTGTCTCGTGTTTACACGATGAAAATGTTCAAATTCATAGTAATGTAGTTCAACTTTACGCTGATACCTCGAAACAACAAAAGCAAATAGATCAATTGAAAAACTCTGTAGAGGAAACTATTCAAATTGCGCATGCTGCTCAAGTAACTAACACTATTTTGGAAACTGAGATAGAAACTATAAAACAAATGATGATGGATTTATCTCATCAATCATCAAATAATGGAACGTTCATATGGAAAATCTCAAATGTTGCACAGAAATTTCGTGACGCTGCTGCTGAAAAACAAACAAGCATCTATTCTCCACCATTTTATTCGTCACCTACAGGGTATAAAATGTGTATGAGATTGTATTTGAATGGTGATGGTCAAGCACGAAAGTCGCATCTTTCACTATTTTTCGTACTTATGCGAGGCGATTACGATGCCATATTACAATGGCCTTTTCCTTATAAAATTACGTTTTGTCTCTATGACCAAACAAGCAATCAACGTCATATTATTGATTCTTTTCGTCCTGATGTTAAATCGAATAGTTTTCAACAACCACGATCAAACATGAATATTGCATCTGGAATACCTCAGTTTTGCCCACTACCTTTGATTCAACAGGATAACAACCCATACGTACGCGATGATTGTATGTTCATTCGGTGCATGGTTGATCTGGCATCAACACCAAAAGCAGTGATTCCGTATGTGTGCAGTGTCAATCCCGGTTTGCCAATATCCATACAACAGACAATGATTCAAGCAGAAATTGAGCGGCGTAACTTAGTGACATTACCAACATCAAATTCACAGATCCCTTCGGAAAAGACGAACGATTTAAAATAACACTAATAGAAATGTATAAATCGGTGATACTTGAAGTCAAATATACTTTTTATTTTTAATAAATACATGCGTTTGAAAAATTTTTATGAAAACAGGAAGAACTTAGTTACTTTTCTAATTATTAACATATTCACTTTGAGGAAATGTACAATAAGCGCTGAAAAAGTTTGTTCAAGAATAGAATATTCGCACAGATAAAGAGGTATGTTCAGATTTCCAAAAAAGGAAATTTCTGAATATACCAAAATTTCCATTATATTAACAAAAGGCATAACTGCATGTGAAAAGAAATTTCCAGAAAATTTCTATACTTACCATTAAACGAAAGAAATTACGCGGAATATTCTGAAATTTTCGCGCCACTTTCACAAACAATCAATGTATCACAAGAGAAATTATCACGAAATTATGAACATTACTAGGAGATTTCTATAATTTCCATGATTATCTCATATAAACATAAGGAAATAAATATACATTTACGAATCTCTACCCCAAAAAATAAAAGAATTTTTGGTAATTTCCGAAATTTCCGGAGAATTTCTTTTCATTGTTAATCGTTGATACTGAATTTCATTGGAGTATTTACGATAGTTTTCAATATTTAATGAACTTTACATTTTATATATTTGAAATTTTCAAAATTTGAACTTTTAGTAGAGAAATTTCCTGGTTTTGGAAATCTGCTCACTTCTGTATGGCAGACAAAATTGATAGTTTGATGTGTTTTAATGCAAAAACTACTTTTTTTCTCCATGCATTTATACATACGAAATAGAATCCATGAATAATTACTCGTTGAAACTTCACTATCATTCTTTTTTTCTACTAATAACAAACAATTAATAATTAGACTTCATATACTGTAACGTATTTAGCATGAAAATGTTGATCCTGTTGTTAGACAAGAAGATTAGAAACATTTAAATACTAATATATCAATTAGGAAACTGGAAGAAAATATTGATCGAAATACTGAAAACAAATTATTTGTAGTTAATCTGTCGTATAGGTAACAATTAATAAATGAATTAATTAGTCCATGATGCTAAGTCACATGGTAATCATTTGAGTTGGTAATCAACTGACGAGGAAACATCCCCAACTGTTAAATCGCTTTTTGTTTGGTCTTATTATCATTCGATCAGTCTTGGTGAGTAGTGAAAAAGGCTATTTTAGTTTGGTTTTTCGGTCTTCCATTATTGAACTACAGATGTTTCACTGAATTTTTGGCCTATGGATATGCGATTCCAAAGAGACCAGAATAATTGAATTCGAGCTGAAATTTCGTTCATAGACAGCTTTCATAGCCATCAGAAATTTCCCAAAGTTAGAGCCAGAATGAATGAACCGTTATCTAAATATTTACAGTTTAAAAAACGTCTTTTTTGGGTTCTATTTGAAACCAGGAATATTTTCAGTACAAGCTAATATCTCAGTAAGGGTACGTTTGTTCTGGTTCAAACTTTGGAAATTTTCTGATGACTATGAAAGCTGCCTATAGACAAAATTTTAGCTCAAAATTCAATCATTCAGGTGCTTTTGGAATTTCATACTCATAAGCCAAAAATTCAATAAAATGCCTGTAAGTTAATAACGGAAGAGTGAAAAACCAAACCCAAATAGGCTTTTACACTACTCAACAAGACCGATCGATTGACACTGGAACCAAGCAAAAAGCGATTTAACAGTTGAGGATGTTTCCTCGTCAGTTGATTACCAACTCAGATGGTTACCATGTGACTTGGCATCATAGACTAATTGATTAATTGTTGTCTATAAGAACCATTAACTGCAACTAATTTGTTTTCGGCGAAAATGGAATCTGCGAACTTCATTTTTGGCGATTTTCCTTTCGGTGAAAAATTGTTTCAGAGAAGTTGGACTAAATCGAAAAAACACATCTTATTTTACTGAGAGAATTGATTATCATTTTATCAGATTTCAAAACAGTTTCTTATTCGTAAATTCATACTTTCCATCAGATCATTTTGCTTGAGATAAATCCACTATACTTATATGTGCATCATGGCTGCTAGTATTGATAATACGTATTTTTCTCTTGATTATGTTTATTAAGATAATATTATTCTTAATCTAAATAATAGTGGCGTATTTCAATTAATGAGAATATGCAAAAACTATAATACTGGAAGGGAAGATCCTTCTAATAAATTAAATAATAAGAGGAGATGATGTGTGCTTGTAAGCTATCTTTGATCCAACGGATTTTGATACTCACAGCCACTATCAGTATTGTATTCATGTAGGGCTATTTTAAAATCATGTGCTCAGTTTTAAGACTATTTTCAATTTTTTTGTAGTGACCAACATCTTATTGAGTATCGTGATAGAACTGCTAAAAAATGATATTTCAAAAACACTTTCCAATACAGTGATCATCATATTTCCGAAAAAGCTCTATACTTCATTGATGAGAGAAAACTACGTAGATAAAACTGTTCTACACAGAAAAACTGCAAAAGATAGCGTTATGTTCACATTCTTTACTGTTCAATACGAATGAAAGAAGATCTATTTTCTTTCTTCGATTTTAATATAGGCGAACAAATGCAATTATATTTTATTAAACAAAACTGGAAAAAAGGAGAAGTAGGATGGTAGGAACTATCTAAAAAATAAAATATTCGATGTTATGTTTCATGAAACAATATAAAACGTTACAATGGATCAATAAAAAATTAATTAGTCCCTTATTAATTGTTCTTCGTGCTTCATACATGTTTCCTAAACTATCATGCCAAGATCCAAAAATAAAATTCACGTCTGTATACAGCATCGTCAACGTTCAACAGCTATGGTTCAGACGATTGTGACGACAGTATATAGAGATCAAACAATTATTATACTTAAATTTTAACTGATTAACAATGAATAAATAAATGAAATGACGATTACTATTACATTACTGAGTCCTATTCATTTATTATTTAAATGATGTGCAAATGAAACAAAGATTTTGTTATATTGAACAGCCTTGTAATATAAATGATCTAATCAATTTAGTTCGAGTAAACAATAACACTAGTATAAAATAAGTCTATTATAGATTTATTATTTTGAAAAATGAATAAAACCTCGTATATAAAAAAATCGTCGCATCAACTCAGTTCTTTCCAACAATAGATAGATTTCTAAAAAAAGGAAATTTCCCATTTGTGAAACTGTAACCATAGAAAATAGAAGTTTTAAGAAAATATTAGAAACTACTGTAATCGCCATAATACTATTCAAAATGACTACGGAGCACAGTAAGGAAATTTTCTGAAATCTTTGGAAATTACCTTCATGATAGAAAAGAAATTTCTACGAAATTTCCGTAATTACTCATATTAAAGAGTTGCATAACCAGGTTATTTCAGTAAATACTAACTCCACAACAGAAAATTCATGACTAATGACAGAAAATACCGATACATGTAGATGAAATTACTTGGAAATTTCTATAATTTCCTTATCTTTATCATAGAGACATGATAAGATAGATATAAATTTAAGGACGCCTACCTCCAAGTAGAAATTTTAAAAATTTTTGCAATTGCTAAATTTTCCTGGTAATTATTACAATTACCAAAAATTCTTCTACTTTTTGGGGAGTAGGCTTGTTCCAATTTTTATCTATACGCATAATATCTATGGTGTATTAAAAGAATTACAGGAATTTCATAGTAATTTCATCTATGTGTGGGGATATTTTCCATAATTGTTGATAGATTTTCTATTGTGGAGTTGGTATTTACCTAAATTATCTGGTACTTTGATTCCATAGTATCGATAATTATCGAAACTTTGTTGAAATTTCTCGAAAATTTCGTTGATATACATATAAAGATTCGAAAATTTCTTTCTCATATAATGATAAATACAGAAATTTCTATTGATGATCATGAATTTCTTGAAATGGTATCAGAGATTTTTTTGTTAATTGGGGATGAGGATCATGATCAGTTATATTTTGAAAAATGTCAAAGTACATAATTTTAATTGAAAAAGACTGCCTCATCAATTAGTAACATGAATCTTAGTTAGAAAAAAAGATTCGATATGCGATAACGATTACACGACATTTCCGCGTGCTCTCACCCTCACCTAAACACACTGCGAGGAAGTGTCGCGCACGAAAATATCATGCCACGGAATCATGAATATTTTTATGATAAAAAATTGATTATCTTCATTCAGTTTTAATCAATTGGGCTGATATTTATATCGATGGTAGAGAAAAGTTCAAAGTTATTAATGACAAGAAAAAGGCTAAGAAATTCTACTTTGAATTTTCATTTTGGGCGTCAATATAGGTATGTGAGATTTACGGATATCAAAGCATAGCATGTATGTATATAATGCCTGTGAAAGGTAGGACATCTAATTTTATGTAAAAACGAATCATACTACAGATATTTTTGTACAATTAATGTAAAAATGGGCATCATTTGAGTAGAACATCCTTAATTAATGAGATTTACTCTATAAAAATGACTTTTAGAACACCATGAATACGATATTCTTTTAAGAAGATGTACGATCCATAAATCTGTGTTCCAGTCAAAAATGATAGTGTAAAGCAAATTTCTTAGTCTTTTTCTTATTAATGAAAACCTTAAATCCTTCTTTATTACCAATGAAAATATCAGTCCAATTGATTATAAATAGGTGACAGTATTGAAATAGTTTTCGTAAAGATATTTATGATTTATCCTGTACAAAATAAAGCTCATTGTATCTTCTTATTCATAAAAAATGAGAAAAAATAACAATCTACAAGAGAGAAATCAAAATTAGTTTTATCATAATAATTAATTTTATTTGAGTTGAAATTTGCTTATATTTTTTCCTCTATAAATTGTTATTGATAATCGAATTTAAGATAATGCATTCTACTAAAACGTACCATGCTGCTCACTGCAATATTAACTGGAAATGCTAAAAACACAACGACAATCATAGTCAGTTTGTTTTAAGTTATGTAGTATTGTGGGCAACGATGAAAGTGGTTTTATTTTGATAATGATGTACCTGTAGTACAGACTTTATTTTATCGTTCCATTATATTATTAGTTCTAATTTAGAATTGTATCAAATCTCTTTTTATTACATATAAAAGTGTCTGGTATCATCAGCAATAATTACAGTTTTTCATAATACAAGATAAAATACAAAGAGTTCAAATAGGTTTAATTATAGCACAAGCAGACCGTTAATTAGATTTTCGTTCTATTCGCTTATTCAAATATTTAAAACGATTTTTTTTTCTCGCAAAGGTCTATTTAAAGCAAAAATATTTATGGTATGAAATGCATTAATACAAACTTAGCGTATATTAATTATGTTGATATGTTTCAGGATCTTACTTATCTCTCATCAGCATGGTTGATAACAAGAGATCTAATCAAAATAAATAGACACTGGAACAATATTAAATGAAAATCAAGGTACTGATATATCGCAGATACTGCTATGTTCCTCTACAACCTATTATATAAACCAGTTCATAGTCTATATATGAGTCAATGCACGGAATTGGCTATAGATTTCCTAATACCCCTGCTCAATCGATGTCTCCGATTTCAATGAAATTTTGCCAGTATGCAG
>JAJEKB010019795.1:0-41343 GCA_022393335.1 Macrotrachela quadricornifera
TATTGAAATGCTCTATCGACTTATTCGACGTCAATGTCAATCGATTAAACTTAAAAGACAAAATTACAAATAAATAATAATATGATATACATTTGAATATGAAAAGTTTATAACTTGAAAATTATTTTTTAAAACCTTATAACATGTCATTTGATGGCTTTTTTTTGTTGGTCGTGTTATCATAATCTGCATTCATGTTCTGCGCATACTTTTGCTTATAAAACTCTTTATTTAATAAACAAGAATAACATTTAATCATATATTCTATAAATGTTTACTTTGTAGAAAATTTCTGAATGCTATTCATAGAAAAAACATTGGAAAATTATGAGTTTTAAAACAATTATATTCAATTCATGTTATTTAACAGTGAAAATTATAGATATCTATATAAATGAATGTTGACATGAATTATAGAAATATGTTAAAGTGTACGACTTAACCAATCTGATCAATTAGCAGCAATAGTAGTAGTTCTAGTTGAAACAAGTCATAGCCTTGCAAATTAAAACATTTTGTTCAATACTA
Organism: Macrotrachela quadricornifera; assembly: GCA_022393335.1. Taxonomy (NCBI): domain Eukaryota; kingdom Metazoa; phylum Rotifera; class Eurotatoria; order Philodinida; family Philodinidae; genus Macrotrachela; species Macrotrachela quadricornifera. The sequence goes on from JAJEKB010019795.1 coordinate 529, forward strand.
TGCCGATAGTAGTGTGTTAACTGTTTTTAATAGTTCGTAAAGTTGCGATCATGGCAGATTCTCTATCTCTGTTACAAGCTCGCTATTAACAAGAGAAACCATGGTATTTACGCAGAATATTACGCCCAATGAATCATTGAAACAAAAAATATTTTCGAAAACTTCAATCATTGTTTTTTCTTTTCACATAAATGTATCAATTGGACAATAAAATTAATTTCGAATTATGGGTGTAATTTGAAACTGGTTTTGTATAAGTATTTGTCATTGAAATTTTACCTTAAATTTAAGATGTAGAAATGAGAATGTTTATGAAAAGAAATTTTTCACTAACATGCGAAAGTCATATTTAATACAATAATTATACAAAAAACTTGGTCATCTTGACAACAAATTTTTAATTTTTATCATCAATTAAAATGTCCTTATATTTTAAAGTACATTTTTTTTTGATAAATAACTTGTGTTAGAATTAATGAAAAAACTATCATAAAAATAGAAACGATAATTAAATTCAAAATAGATTGAGGGCTATCTCATACATACATATCAACAGTTTTAAAAATACAAGAAAAAAAAGAACATTTTTTATTAAATTTTAAAAATAAAATATAATGATACACTAGATAAATATTAAAAAAGCTTTTGTTATTATATTTGTTTCAGTTTAATTAATTAATATTTATAAAGAATAGAAAATTCATTTACATAATAATACATGTTTAACTTCATTTCGAAATGTTTTTGATACAAATAAATTTATATAAAAATGAATACAAAATGGAACATAAGCCATAAAGACACCTATATTTCTTACAAAACCTTCAATTTGTGTTTGTTCAGTAGTTTTTACGTCATATTGTGTTACTTGATCATACATATAAACTACATGTGACATGAAACGAAAGAAAATATAAGTAAGAATTTCCGAAAGTACCATGAGAATCAATTGTCGATCTTTTGAATAAACAGAATGTTGAACATTTGTTGTTATAATTGTCTGTAATGTAGGAACAACTCTAATACGTCCTAAACTTCGAATATTTTTCACAGTCCACAATCCCAAAAATACCATTAATAGTGGTATTACAATTCCTTCAACTATAAGTCCATAATACGCTACGAATGTTCGATATGCACCTGGCGGAAAATAACAAGCAAAATAGCTAGGTCCAATTTGTATAATATATGAAAGAAATAAGGAATGACTCTGAAATAACATACAAATTATAATACCACAAGTAATACATATATATGAAAGACGAAGACTACTTCGTCTACGTGTTAATGCATTTGGTGAGGTAATTAAAATTCGATCGACTGCAGCTAAAATTAAATAAAATGGACTTAGAAAATCTAAGACAAATGAAAGATACATGGCAAAACGACATAATGAAAGATTTCGTGAAGTAAAATTAATGTTATAACCTGTTGTTAATGTTGGTAATAATATTGATGACCATATATACAAAAAATTAATTATATTAAATGATATAAAATACATCGAACATGGATTTTTACGTAAGTTTTTCCGAGTAAATACAATTAAACTAAATACACAGCTTACAGTTCCTATAATCATTAGTATTGGTCCACCAAATCCATAAATTTTCTTTTGTATTGATAATAAAGTTGCAATGAAATCAGTTGATGAAGACATATCTATTAATATATTTATGAATAAATAAGCTCTACATATTTCAATATTTTTAAAGCTTTTTTTTTATTAGACTAGTTCTTTTTAACTTGCATTTTATATTATGATGAAAAACATAATAAAAAAGAAAATATCATGAATACCACAGGCAAATGAATATTAAGATTAATTCTTCATTAAAAAAAAACCATTTTAACCTTGACTAACAGCATCAAATTCTTTAAAACTACAAATGAAAAATAAATAAAGCTTTCCTAGAAAATGGAATAAATCTTTTATGCATATTCATAAAATATATTATTCAAAAATTTTACGATTTTATTTTTCGTAATTTAACTGTCATATACGATTGTTGTAAATGTTCCCTGTATCAACTGACTCTTACATATATCTCTATTAACTTATAAATATTCTTTCTTCATATACATGTTGTATATATAAAAGTGTAATTTCTTTTCTCTTTGATATTTTTTTATAAATCAGTCAAAAGAATATGAAATTATATTGGAACATAGAACTCGTCGTGGACTATCTACTACACTATAAAATAATTCGAACAGCACTTGTATGGAAGATATCTGTGAAAGAAGGTTTCGAAGTTTTTTTTTTGTAAACACCTGTAATTTATATAGTGACATAAAAGTTGAGTCTCAACATCACAAACTCAATTTTAGTCAATAAAAGATAATGAACTTCCTATTCTTTGTCCATATAACATTGTCTAAAAAAATTTCTTCTAATAATTATTAATATTTATATGTATGTGTGTTCAAAAATTATAAAGTGTTATCATAATATCTACATTTTCAACATGTTTTTGATATAAATATATGATTAAATGATGACGAAACTTATCTAATAAAGTAGTTATTTATTCTAATATTTTCTAATGTGCATACAACATTAGTTTCAATCAATTATGATTAACTTTGACATGAACATTGTAAGAAGATATAATCATTAAAAGCTTTCATTTTTTTCATTAAATAATAAAATTAATATATAAGCAATTTCATTTGTTAGGAACGTGACTTTGGAAAATTGGAACGCTGAACTTTCCTAGAACTGATATTTATATGTTATATGTGTGTTGAGTTACTCTAGATACACTGAAAATATTAGCTTTAACAGATCCTTATTGAGAGGAGCTATCGTTAAAAACTAGATCTTTACACTATCGTAGGACAAAATTGCTGAAAGTTTCACCATAGATGTAATCCATGCCCTAGAGGTTCCATTTTTCGTAAAATTGAAGAGTTCAAATATAAAATAAACTACTTGTGAAATTCAATTTTCTTTTTGAAAGAGAAAGGTTTGTTGACAATGAATTATATTAACTATGTTTATTTTAATCCCTATTCTATTATGAAACAAAAAATCAATCAGTGATCGCACATAAAAGAATAAGTTATTTTGTTTTGTCATATTTTAAAAGTATACTACATTTATGGAGGAACAAAAAGAATATAATAATCCATTTCGTTCACAATCAGTAAAAACACGAGTGATAAAGCTTTTTCGATCGCAACACCGTCGATCATATAGTACTCAAGTAAGTTTGTCATTTTGAGTGTCTATTATTAATTATTCAATTTAGTTTGACCATCGATCAAAGAGTAAAACACAACGGACTGGTGTTATTCATGTCACACTTCGACCTCAAACTCAACTTGACAAATCTCAACATGATTTACATTCAGTATGAAAATCATGATATTTATTCATATTTTCTTTCTCTTAAATAGTCACCAAGTGTTTTAACAGAACGCAGTCAACAAAATAAGTCAAGCAAATTATCTACCGCTCGGACAAGGGATTTCACGCCTTCTAAAAATGTTACTATTAGTCATTCACGTCGAAATTCTATAGTACCTGTAAGTTCTAGAAAACTAATATTCATCTATCATAAGATGAACATATTATCAATAAAATAAAATAAATTTAAATAAGAAAGAAATAATGAGAAATTTATATGGTTGTCTTATGTTTATTTTGAATTCTTAGTAGTTTTTCATTATAGTTAAATCAAAATTCATGGTATAATGATAATTCTAAAGGAAACTTAACAAATACAACAGATAAGATATTCAATAATTCTAAGCATGATTCTAAAATAGTCTCAGCGGGTACTACGCATTCAATAAAATCTTGGCAAAGCATAAATCAAAATCTTAATCCTGCTAAATTAAGTGATGTTAAAGTAATGTTTTTTTTTTATATTATACAATTCTGATGTTTAAAATAGGACATAAATGAACGACCTGATTGGACAACTTTTGAAAATGAACATCGTCGACCTAATAAAAAGAAAAAGAACAAGTCAATATGATATATACATTTTTTATTGTATCATTTTGTCCTAATTAATATCTTTTACAGATGTTCACGAGCATGTATTGTAAAATTAGTCATTGCTGCCTTGCTTCTTGCTGCTGTCGTTGTCACTATTATCCTAGCCGTATTATTGACTAGGCCAAAAGAAACTAAACAAACCATAAGTAAATCATATTTCTTTCTCAGTTGCACGTTAAAAGAAGAGTTTAATAAAATAAATTAATACTGTAAATCTTTGTTATTATAGATAAAACAGCTGTACTTCGTTGGAATTCAACAGGTGTAACCGTTGCGGGTGTCACAAATCAATTGGGAAATGCTGCTAATAAACTTTTCGGTCCTTTTGGTATAGCATTAGACTATTCGAATACACTCTATATTGCTGATTCAAGTAATAACCGAATTCAAAAATATTTATATGGTGCTTCAGTTGGAACTACCGTTGCTGGACAACTCAATGGAACAGGAGCTAATACATCAATGTATTTACGAGGTCCTACTGATGTTGCGATTGATACAAATAATAATGTTTACGTTGCAGATACAACCAATAATAGAGTTCAATTTTGGTCTAGCGGATCCTTATCAGGGAAAACAGTTGCTGGTAATGGTATGTAAAGAAAAAAATAATTATCAATAAAAAAGAATAAAGATATATGTTTGCAGGTTCTGCTGGAAATTCCAATAATCAATTAACATCTCCATATGGAATTTATTACGATTCCAATTCTAACGCACTTTATATTTCTGATACAGGTGTTAATCGAGTGATGCGTTTTATGTCAGGTGCATCATCAGGTACTCTAGCCGCAGGTACTGGCATAGCTGGTCCAAATAATACACAGTTATTAACACCCTGTGGTGTCTATTTTGATTTGCCATCAAATAGTCTTCTTATTGCTAACACGGGTATGAATATTATTGTTCGTTGGGTTATAGGTGCTTCTAGTTGGACACATGTCGCTGGTGATATTAATGGATCATCTGGATCTTCATCAACAGAACTCAATTCTCCCTTTGATGTAACATTAGATCCAATGGGTAATATATATGTGGCTGATTCAGTCAACAGTCGCATTCAGTTTTTTTTAGTTGGCCAATCAAATGCTACAACAATTGCTGGTATCACAGGTTCATTTGGTTCTAATTCTAGTCAACTAAATTTACCTGTCTCTATAGCACTAGATAGTCAACTCAATTTGTACGTCGCAGATACGTACAATCATCGCATACAAAAATTTCAGCGTTATTAAACATTAATTGTATGATTTTTAAACAAAATGTAAGTTTTTTTTGCAAATATCTGTATATATCTTTCTTTTTATTATTTTGAATTAATAAATCGAAATATATAATACATATTATTTAATTAAAAGATAATGATCTCATTTTCTTTTTTTTCCAAGAACAAAAAATAATTTTTTTCCATTGTTGTCGAAATATTCTTGATGAATAAATATATAAATAAAAACTTGTATAATTACTCCAAAAAAGTAAATAAACAATTTGATGAATAAAATTTTCTATTGATTCATGTAATAAAGTTTTTGATTTATTTTTATTTATAATCCAATAAAAATTAAATAATGAATATGGTATAGAAGCAATAATTGATTTAATTGATTGAAGAATAAGCATTGATGTTAATTGTTCATTTATCATACGAATTCGTACAGATTTTAATTGTGAACGTTGATAAAGTTTATGAACATTTCTATATGTTAGATAACCAAATATTATCATAATTAATGGAGGAATAAATCCATTTAATAAACAAATATATATAATATGTATTAAAAAACAAAAAAAAATTTTATATGAATTTCTACAAATTAATTGTTCATTAAATGATGTATGAGAAAAATTTTGTGAACAAATTAATATTGGTATTGATATAATAATCCAAAAAAATATTATTAATATTATACATCGAATACCAACTGTACGACGTGTATAATTCCATCTTGAACTTTTTTTTGAACTTAACATATATTGATATATTATTGCTAATAATGTTAAAGTACATGATATAATTGTTAAAATATATATAAAATAATTTTTTATTTTACAATAAATAATTGATTTAATTGTCCAATTATAATGAAAACCATATTGAAGAATATTTGATAATGGTCCAAGATTTAAATGAATAAAATCACATATTGATGCAACTAAGAGATAAAGTGAACATGCTCGACGATTATATGTTCGTTGAATAAATGTTAATATATTCATTAAAGTTCCAAATATACATATTAGATATAAAAGACTACCCATATATTTAGTTAATTGTTCAGATATGAAATTATATTCAGTTTCATTCAACATTCTAGTAAAAGAAATATAAGGATTTTATTGTTAGCTTTTCTTTTTCTTTATGAATGTGAGAAAATATTCTCAAACTCAATACTATAAAGTTAAAAAGGACACACCATGTGTATAATGAATATTAATGAATATTTTTTAAATTAATGTAAAACGAAGAGTAAAGAGTACATTTAGAAAAAATTAAAATGGAAAGTTAAGAATTATGAAATAGAAAAAAAAATTCTTTTTTTTTTACCTCTTTCTATAATATTGAAAAAAGGCATGATATTTTAACAATTAACTTGCTATTTATTTTGAAATTAATATTATTTGTAAATAATAGGATCTCATATAATAATGTCATGTTTAGAATTTTTTTTTAGGAAAAATTCTCTTTATTTGATTTAAAATTTTCTGTATTCCATTCGATATAATAAGGATTATATTGCTATCTGATATTTTAAAAGTTATTTTGTGATTAGTTTTCCAATTATTTATTATGCATATATTTTGAATCTAAAAATTACATTATCAATCCTATAATGTCTGTCATTGCACAATATTGAAGAAATTTTATTTCAATCGTGCTATGAAGAACGAAAAACACAACCCAGAATTACACATTTTATTATTTTCTCTATCGTATGGAGTCATTGAAAGTGTAACTTGAAGCATAGTCTTATAGTCAATATTGTAATGGCTATGTCAAAACGACTTCCTCTTGTTGGAATAATAGGTGGTGAAGATCGAAGTGGATGTGCACGATTAGTTAGTCGAGAATTAATAAAAAATAAATGTGTTATTTTATCTGGTGGTTGTCCAATCGATGGTCGAAATGAAACAAAATATGCAGCTATTATGGGTGCACTTGATGCTGAACAGTATGGTGAAGGAATTGCACGATTTATTGGAATTATGCCAAAAAATGATAAGCAAAATATTATATTTGAATGTTTAACACCTAAACAACTTATTATTCATAGTGGTTTGAATAGTTTAGATCGTGATCCAATTAATGGAATAACTCTTGATGTACTTGTATGTTTTAATGGAGGACCTGGAACAATTTGTGAACTTGCTTTTGGTATTGCTGTTGGACGTGAGGCAATTTTTCATGGACATTGTGCGCAATACTTGCTTGATAAATGTAATGACAGAAGTAGACATGCTGAAATAAAACAGATATTGACACGAGTTGCTGCAAAATGGCAGACACATTTACAATTACCAAATAATGGTCATGATTCAATCTTTAATACATTAATAGAATATCTTCAAAAAGCTGCTAGTCGTGTTCCTTTAACAACTGCTACAGAAATAGTCGATGCTGTACTACAAATTTTACCAAAACAGTTGTCTGATATCCCAGCATTTCCTGGTTTGCTTGATTCACGTCTTAAAGAACAGCACCAACATGAGTTTGCTGTATGTTGGACAGCACTCACAAGCGATACTGTTCACGAACAACCATAAACAGAATTATAAAAGTCAAAAATTCATATTTAATCACCTAAGGATTTAGAGAAGATTTATTGTCGTCTCTTAATTCTTATCATATATAAGCAAGAAATTCATACAATCTCTCCTATTCTAGTGGACACAATGTTCATTTAAATTTTCACGTCGTACAAAGAATATTTTAGTTCGTAGAAGCATTGATACATTAAGATGAGGTATTCAAATCAATGTTCGAATCATTGAATAGAATGAAATAGAATGAAAGAGTGCTGAGAATTAGTACAATGGTAATGATCAATAATTGATATTGAAGACCAAGAGCAGATGCATAAAAAAAAATAATAGCTGACACAACGCCCTGAAATTAACAAATAGCTTGTTAAATAAATTAATGAGAAGAAGAAAAAAATTACCTGTGTCAATTGAAATATGGCAAAAGCAGAAGCACTTGTCTCCTTATATCGATCAGCCAGTAGACTCATCATCTGAAATTTAAAGAAATTTTCAGTAAATAAAATATACCAAATAAAATAAACCTGAGTATTTAAACTACTATCGCCGAGACCAAGCAAAAAGGAACCAATAAATGTGATAACTTGACTTGTTAATGAACTATTACATACGAATTTTCTACAATTCTTTTGTTTTTTAATCAAATTCTCTTACTTGAATCCAAAGTATGTCTCACCATTAGTCTCCTGTGTTGGTGCATCAAACGGAAAATTAAGAAATACCGAACAATAGAAGATTATATGTACAACAAAACCAATAAATATAATCAGTGCACATTGAGATGAAGTCTTTGGTTTTGTAATGAATCCAAATAGACCACCACCTATATATGTACAATATCTCATTGATAATATTAAATAATTGATATAAATCATTTACCTATAATCTCACCGATACCTCCGAGAACACCATGTAAACCAATTAATCGTTTTCGAGCATCTATAAAAATCATTAACTCTCTTTAATACATTAACATAAACTGAAATCTAACCTCCATATTTAATAAAATGACCAATACATGTAGGATAAACCACTTGAAAAAACGTTTGTGAAAACCCTAATAATATGTCAATGTCTTTCTTTAATAAATCGTATTTCTTCGGTTAAACTTTAACATAACTTTTTGCAAAATTTACCTGCATATGCAAATGGAATTAGAAGAAAAAGCATATTTCGAGTTTTTAAAAGTTGAAAAGCAATCTTTAATGTTTGAATAATATCAACTAGACGTATTTTCTGTTCCGTAGTCAACGATTGTGGTTTTATTCGACGTCGTTCAATGAATGTACGCCAAATAATTAAGGCGAAAACAACAAGACTAATCGCCGTAACAACAGAAAAGACAGAAAATAGCAGATATCGTGTTGACCGAGTAATTATTTCACTATTGATAGATAGATACACATACAAATTACCAGGAAGTAAACTAATAGAAATAAATAAACAAGTTAAATTATCTCAGACTATATAATATAATGTAGAAAAAAAACACTATCAATACGTTCAATCATAACTTACCTGATCTGAAATAATGCCCAGAACACACCTGTATTACGACTCACTGTAATATCATCAGAATTTAATGCTAGATAAGCACCTTCTGCTGTCCATAGAATAGCTCCACCCATACCAAGTAAAATTGAAACCAAATAGAATGACCAAACCATTGGCGAAATAAATGAAAGAACATATAATCTACACAATAAACAGACATCTTCAATACAATTTCAAATAGAATTACTAACAAATAGGTTATTCCACTAACAAACATCGATATAGCTGGACCAAAAATCGAAACCACAACTGGTGCAAACACTGTAGTAACAGTCCAAGAAATATAAATAATAGCAAGGCTATAACAAAATTTATCTCATATAAATCTGTAAAATCACATTTACCTGATATATCCACTACCTTCAAATTCTGTTCCATTGATTCTATCCTCTTTAAGACCTTCAAGTACACTTTGCTGAATATTATGAAATAAAAAAAAACATTAACTCAATGTTAACACATATTTTTGAATATCCAAAAAAAATTTACCACAATCATAGTTGTAGCTTGATATGCTGTAAACAATATCATAAAGGCAAAACCAATGCAAAAAATATTAATAAGACGACTATCCATGATCTATCACCGAAGGTCAGATTGATTAAATGAAACATAATAAAAAAAGCAATATATGCATTGTTTTATAGAGAAAATATATGTTTTAATGTCTCTTCGATAAAGATAAGAACGCAAAAGGATGAAAAAGAATAAACTATACATTATTTTTACCATTCGAATTTTATTTCAATTAAATTTTCATATTAATTCAAAATTTAATTCTTTCATTCCATTTCTCTTTATTCACTTAACAATATCCATTTGACATATTTACGCGCAAAATTTCCTCGAGGAACTTAACATATTATCATCAAACAGTAGACATTCACAAATGTGGTTTTATCTACTATCATCATTAGTTTATGTTAAAGTTCTTATAATCGAGGAATGTAAAATAGATCAGTTAGCGAAAAAAATAAAACAGAACAGAATAAAAAAAAAGTAAGTTTAAATTATTTAAACAATCAAATGACGTGATTGATAGAATTCTGAAATCCATTTATCAAGCTCGTCCATATTATAAGCAAAATTTTCTTGATTAGGTTCTGCTTTTAATACCAATTTACCATTATAAATAATATAGAAACGAAAAGGCCATGCTCCATATGTAGTATGAAAATTATTATCCATTGTATCAACAAGCATAGGCATTTCAAAATTAAAATTCTTTTTAAATTGACGAGCATTTTCAAGTCGTTGATTAAGTATTGTAGGTTGATCCACACATGAAATTGTTTTTCCTACTGGCCATTCATCACGTGCATGTGCTTCAGCAATATAAATTGCTAATAAACATATTCCATTAGGCGTATGTGAGCGAAAAAGCGCGCTATATATATAATAAATACAATATATATATTTATGAATATACATTTTAAAATATATTAACTTACTTCATTTGCTCAACATTCGCCCGAAATGGAGGTCAGCTTGTGGAACCAGCTAATATGATTAAAGGCTGATTTGCTTTTATTTGTGAGAAGAGAGTAGTATATTGACTATCTATTGTATAAAGATCGACATCACGTACATTTTGACCTTGATTAATTTGTCCTTGACTAATCTTGTTATGTTTAACTATAAAATGATAATATATAACAATATTTTATAGAAAAATGCTACTACTAGTTCTTTGATAAACTATTACCATAAAAAGCAGCTTGAATAATGGGATCATTTGGAAACCGAAATAATGCAGTACGCAGTGCATTTACATCTCGATATCCGAAATGTTCAACAACATGTTGTTGTATAAGATCATGAATGAATCTAAATAAAATGATAAGATGCTCAGAAAAAAAAAGAAGAAAATTCAAACTTACGTAACAGTACTCTCATCTTGATGATATTCATCCATAAGTTCTTGAATTGAATTAGATAAACGAAGATATGTTTCATAGATAATCATTTGATGAACTATTTCAATAGGTGGATTTTCATTAGATAATTTTATTGTATCAAAACCCATATGACCCGATGTTGGAAAAAACATACGACAACATCGTCTAGTTCGAATAGGTGGAGTTGGAGGTGGCGGTAGATATCGTGGTAATTCAGGAAGGGAATATGGGATTGAATTTTCATTATTAATTATTGATGGTAATCCTTCAGCAGCAATAGCTGCTGCTGTTTTCTTTGCAACTTCAGCATAATGTTTTTCTATAGAATTATCCGATGACTTTTTGTTGACATCCATATTTAAGCGTGTTGTGTTCGTGCATATGGAAAAGGAGCAGAATGAAATTAGTCAATTTACATGTAAGAGGACACAAAAGTTTATGCTTGCACAACTTAAGTGAAATGATATGGCAGAAAGAAATTATAAAAATATACAGTCAGTCAGATTACTTGTTCTATCTATTGGTTGAAATTTTTTCTAATCATTTTCAATAATATTTATGCTTTTCATTTGTTGAGATTAATGAAATTTTTTTTTGTAAATTAAAGAAGTTTAGCATTTAAAAATTTTTGCTGTATTTTATTAGAAAAGATAAGTTACGACATCTATAAATAATGAAAATATTTTTATTGTAACAATAAAAGATTTTATTATATACAATAATCATGTGTCAAGATGCATATAGGAAAAATTGGAAGTATCACTTGATCTTTTAACAGTCAGAAAGGAACAAAGTAATACGTATGATTGTGACATAGTGGAAGATTCATAGTAAAAATGACACACAAATTCTAATTATATATTTCGGACACGATTTTACCCCAAAAATTGCCACTTTAGAAGAGTAAACTATGAGGCATTTCGAAAAATATTGATGACAAAGATTTAGTTCGAATTTGAGGTAGATTTGAATATTTTTTTCAAAATTTTTACTTTTTATATGAAATTCTTTCAGACATTTTAAATGTTTCATCTGTGACACGTTCACTCCTAGTGTTTCGTATCCATTTAATTTTAATATAAATATTAAAATAGATTCAATAAAAACTAAAAAAATATTGAGATTTTTATTTGTCAATTATAATAAAAATGAAGATATATATTAAAAATAAGTTATCGTATCAGATTTTGTCTTTTTTTCATTAATATTCCATACAAGATTATTCACAATAGTTTCATCCGATTCTTGACTTTCTTGTGATGTTTTTCTATCTGAATTTTGATTATTATTTAAATCTTCATCAGATAATAATCTTGGATTTAATGCAATAGCACCTTTTGGGATAAAAGTTGATATAAAAACAATAATTGAAATAATTGTCATTTGAACCGAAGCAGTATAAAGTATAGCTGGTCTTACAGTTTTATTTGATTCATATATTTTATCAATATATAAACCTAATAATGGATTTAAAACAGCATAAATAATAATATAAAATGAATAAAGAAATGAAACAACAGCTCCTAATGCTGATATATTTTTATGTTTTGATTCTAATTGACTTAATGATGATTGAATATAAGAATTAAGTGCAATATCATCAGCAGCTGATCCAATACCAATTGGTATATATGTTAATGCAATAATCCATGCGTATTTAACATTACTTACTGATGGATAAAAAAAAGGAAAATACCATGGAATAAGTAATACTAATGCATCTAATCGTGACCATGGTAAAGGTGATTTAATAAAATTTCCAAATATAAATACTAATATAGCACCAATTAATTCACCAAAATTTGATCCACCAACAATTATTTGTGACCATGCTGAATTTTCAAGATATCGTTTAGCTAATTGTGGTGCTATACCATTTTCAAGATATCGATGTGCATAAAGTGTTAATGAATAACAACATAATAACCAAAGAAATTTTCGATGTGTAAATATTATTTTTCCACCAATAAAAACTGATTGTCCAAATAATAAAAAACCTTTTAAAACAGCTTTAAAATAATTTGAATCTGTATTTTGATCCATTGGTGTTTCACCTCCATCATCATCATCATCATTTTGTATTGAAACAGATTTAATAAATAACCAAATAATTCCAGCTGTACTAAATAATATTGGTGTAATTATAAATGCATAATTATTTCCAAGACGTGGAATTAATACAAGACCGGTAACAAATGCACCACTAACACCGGCTATTTCATAAAATATATGAACAAATGCATCCATTTTTTGTAATTTTGTTTGATTATCACCAACAATATCTCTTGGTATAATACGTCGAATTAATTCAACCATACCAAATGCTATACCAGTTACACAATAAATTGGTATTATACCATTTGTATTATATTTCCCATAATAATAAAAATTTGTTTCATTTATTGTTGTAATATTTTTTGGTTTAATATATCCTCCAGTAGATGCATCAACAATTAAAAGTATAGCAGAAAATAATGCAAATATAAATATTGATATTGATAAAACAATACGTGTTGACCAACGTTTACTTAATGGTGCAATAAGTATAGAACCAATACATTGACATGCTTGATTAAGACCTGAAAGTAAACCAATTTTTTCAAATGTATGAATATTTGTATCAGTATGAGATGCTTCTTGATCATAACGATTTGCAGCTAAACTAACAATCGAACCATTAAATGCTTCAACACCAAATTTATAAAACATTATTCCAATAATATAAATAAGAATATTTCGTTTTTCTTTACCAGAAAAAAGTCTCCAGATATTAATAATAGCGTCTTTCCCGAATGGCATTTTTTTCTTTGTTAACTAGAAATATACAAATTTTTAATTTTGTCCATCATTTTTTCTTTTTATTTTATTTATTCATAATAAACAAGAAAAAAAAACTGAATGATATTTTATATTTCTTATATATGTTCACCTTATAATATATCGTTATCGTTGATTAAAAAGAAAAAAGAAATCGCTTTTAGTTCACTGGATAAGGTTAAAATAATGTAGATATTTATTTGATCGTTATTCGAATTATATATATATATTATGATATGAATAACATATACTTTTTTTTTTATAGTAAAAAGAAAATAAGAACAACGTAAAAAAAAATCGTTATGGCATTGAAATGTCCTATATATAGAATTGATTCATGAGTTGAATATAAATAAGAATTATATTTAATTACAGTTCACTAAAGAATGCCATTTTTTTTATATGTATATGTTATGCTTTTTTTTTACTCCATCGTCCTTGATGTTGTGCACTACATAACTACGCTTTCTTTTGTGTCCTTTTCAACCTTTTATACAATCATTTGTATAGCATTACAGTTGATTTATACAATTGAAATTCATTTCTATCATATATATACAACTAGAATTAGTACATTTTAAGCAAAAAGTAATATTGAACTCATGCATAATTAATCTTACTTGAAAATAGATTTAATATCATTATAAAATTAGTCATAGATAATAATAAGATCTTATATTGCAATTATTTTAATAGTTTTAAACGGATCTTTTCTCTTAATCAGATAAGAAATCTGTCGGATTTATTGCTTAAAAGTTAAGATTCTCTACATTCATTATAAAAACATAATAATTATTATCTTCTTTTGTATTAATTGAGTTAATACCTTTTACATACTGAATAGACACCTGCATATTCATCAAAAAACTCATTAACTAGAAAAAAAAAGAATTTATCAAGTTCCTCTAATATACGTCGTCAGAGCTTCTAACAGATCTTATAAAATCTTCTTTAATTCTTTACTTTGTCCTATCTTTTCCACAAAACTTTTCTGAAACATTTGGAATCAAAATGATTCACTAGTATATACCTTCCTTCGATGTGTATTAAAAGAAATCAGGATAAAACTATATTTAACAATAAAATTTCATAAATTCAAATATATGAATTTCAATAAGATATGTAATGCAAAAACATTCCTGACTTTTATCTCGATACCAACAGGTTAAAAGTATTGATTAAATATTCTTTCTTCATAGTTCATCCAAGGTTCCATTTCCTTATATCCGTGACACTCATAATATTTTAAAATAGCTTTTATTAATGGTTTCTTTTATAGATATAAGCTATGAACATTGCTTTATTAATAATAAAAGAATAAATCCCTTTAGCTACCATATGGCAGAGATATTCAACTTTTAGATCATTCTATAGCAAGGCCAACCGATGAGTTTCATCGTCGTGAATGTATTGAGCACTTATTCATTTTGAATTTTTTATAGTCTCTATTAAAAAAATGAATTCAATAAATCTTGTTATAAAATTTTTATTTAATAATTAAACTGGTACACGAATAACACTAACAACATTTATAGTAGTTATATCTTTCTTTATTTCTTTTTCATTATGTTCATCACCATGTATTAATAGTAAATTTTTTCCAAATATCTTCCAAATCATTCCATAAATTTCTTGACGAAAAATTTTTGACATAAGAAAATAAATAAAAAAATCAACAGAAAAAAGTATATGATGAAAAAATATAGCAAAATTAAAAAAAAATGTATTGATTGTTTGTTGTAAAGGTGATACTATTTGATATTTAAATGCTGCTCCATATATTGTATTAATAACTAAGAATATACTTGTAATAATACAGACGATAACTTTAACAAATAAACAGCGAAGTACTTGAAAATCTTTTTTATGCATTGTTCGAATATTTTGTCTTTGTTGACGTGGAATTAATCGAATTTGACGAACATTTTTAAATGATAATATAGATAAAATAATCATTAAAATAAATAATGTTACATTAATAATTAATAGTGAATATGATGGAAAATCTCGATAAAATCCATTAAAATCATTTAAACAAATAATTATATATGGACCTAATTTTTGTAAATTATATTTAATTAAAACATGAAAAAAGAAAATAAACCAAACAATTGTACTTATACTTATAGAAAAATAAGCTAAACGTTTTGAACTATATAAACGTGTATCAACATTTTGTGATGATATTAATAAACGATCAATTGATGCAAGTACAAGTATTGTTGGTAATAATGTTGATAAATACATTGATATATAAAAAAATAATTTACATAATATTATATTAGAATTTTGCCATGATATATTAAAACCATATATAAAAACTGATCCAAGTGTAATAAAATTAATATAAATTAATTCAAGAATAAGACAAATAAGAAAATAAAATACACAAACATTTTTTCTCCAAGATTTTTGTATAAATATTAAAGCACATAAAATATTTCCAAGATTTCCTAATATAACAAGTGGAATACCAATATATTGATAAAGATAAATAGTTATATTATTGAATATATTAGTATACCAATTAACTAATGAATCCATTTGTATAGAAATAAAATGTGTCTTTTCAATAAATGATAATTTATTTTCTTTTTATATACAAGAGAAAGAGTATAATAAAAATGTAATTATTTTAAGGATTAGAAATTAATTTAATTCTCTAGTTTTCTTATGAGAAAAAAAAAGTCGAGCTTTTTTTATGCTAGAATATATAAAGTAACTCTTGGCAAGTCATTTATATTTCTAAATGTATTTTTAATGAGATTTTAATCGTCTAAATATGTCAAAAGAACATTTCTCTTACGGTTATAAACTAAATACTTCTAGAAAATAAATGTTATATGTAATATACTGTCTGTTATTTATATCTCCAAATATATTATATAACTTACACAGTTATACAATAAATGCTATCTTTTAAAATGTGTAATAGTAAAGTAATTTAAACAAACATTGATTTCTATTTCTCTTTGATGATTATAATTAGAAAGAGGAATGTCCTTATAAAGCGATTAGGATTTACCTGACTAGTACAAAAAAGTAAAGAACATCAAATAGAAATTGAATTTCTCATTCATTTTTTGATTTATTTAACTATTAATAAATTTTATTTACTAATCTCGAAATTTACAGGATATGTTGAAGTTGTTGTGAAGGCACTATAGTAAAAATTTCAATTATATATTATGACGTTTGAGGAAGATATTAATTAAACAAAGGTCAAAAGTAGCATATCTAGCAAACAAAATTTCTTCATCTAGACTCATTCTACAAGTTCAAAAGTACTACATAAATGCCCCATTTTATATAAGTGTTTATGTATATATAATTAAAAAAAAAGAATACTACTGCATAACATCTTGACATGCTCGTGAAGAATGAAAAAATCATTAAATATAAGAAATAAGTGCGAAAAGAGAAAATTGGATTGCGCAATTTGAAAAGTATAAAATGAAAAAAATCAGTTTATTTTTTATTTTGAACAATATAAATTTTCTTTTTATCTATATTCGTAAAATAAATTAGAGGAATAAAGAGAAAAAAATATTTTTGCAATACATTCAAAATACTTCTATAAGTTTATTAAAAGTATTTTATAAAACAATAATTAATTATAATTATCTATGATTTAACAAGTTCTTTTTAAAAGGTCTCTTTAAAAAAAAAAGAAAAACGAATTAACTATTATTTTACAATATATGTTTTAACTTATCTCTAGGCAAATTATTAGTTCCAGTTTAGTTCAAAGAGTCGTAACTGTTCATTAGCACAAGTTTAAAAGAACTATAACTATCTCATTAGTTCATATTGAAAAGAACTTAAAGTATGAAATATCATTTAGATATACTAGATGATCCATAATAAATGGTCCTACTTTGCATTACATATTTTAATCTTAAAGTATATATTATTGAAAAAACCAAAATATACTAGTAGATGCAGTGTAAAAAGCTGTACAATTTTATTCTAATTAGAGCAGTCATCCTAATCCGCGATGTTGAACATTAGGGCATTAGTTCCGCCTAGGGAACTAATTCCACCGATTCCGGAATTACATGAAGTTTGAGAAGCGATTCCGGAATCGGTACTAGTTCCATCAATTCCGGAATCGGAAGGAATTCCATCTAGTGGCGGAATTGAATCGTATTATGTTAATATCTGTTTTCAGAACCGGATGTAACTAGATCCTAGGCGGAACTGATTCCGCTAATGTTCAATATCACGGAATAGAATGTATTTTCTCTAGTTATGATATTTATTCTCGTGCAATATATATCACTAGAGTTAACGAAAAAACTCAATAAAAATAAGATAGAAAGAATGTGATTGTTCAATAACGGAAATTGATACAACAAAATACTGTAATAATAAAAACGAACTTGAATGAATTTTCTTTTATGGAGAAAAAATATACTATGTAATAAATTTTCATTGAAATAGTTTCGCGAAGCTCGTTTCATACATTTTCTGTTAATAAATAAATGACTTAAAGTAATAGTTAATTCATTATTGTATTTGTATTGAATCATGATTAATATTAATTATTTGATTTTCTAATAATTTTTTAAGAAGATTTTCATTTCTTTTTAATTGTATAACATCAGAAAAATTTTCATTATTAAAATTTTTTTTTTGTAAATTACATCCAATTGTAATTAAAAATTGTATTATACGATGTCGACAACCATGAACTTTAAGACAAATATAAAGTAATGGATCATTTCCATTTTCATCAATTTCATTAATTAAAAATGGTAAAAATTTAAATAATTTTTCAATTAATTGACGTTCTTTTTTTTTTAATAAGAAAAATATTAAATTTTTATTTGTAAGCCAAGATTTCAATGGTTTTTCATTAAGAAATTCTTTAAATAATTTTCGTCCTATTAAACTTCCTGTCATTATATTTATATTTTTTTCAATATTTTTTATTTTATTAAAATAATTTTCTACTGGTTTAAGTTGATAATAAATTAAACGTATTACATCAAGACGATTATTTTTAATTAAATTATTTAATATTAATCGAAATAAATCATCTTGATCTTCTTCCCATGATGTTTTTTCTGTTAAAATATATTCATTAACTATAAGTTTTAATATTTCCCATTGAATATATTGAATATATAATTGATTTTTATTCGATTTTTCATATGAAGGTATCATATTTAATATATGAAAAAGAGTTTTTTGTAACCAATTTTCATCCGTATTTATTTGTTTATAACATTGTATAGCACAAAGTAATACATGTAATATAGCATTATAACATTTCATATTAATATAAATATCAGGTGGTGTATAATACCAATATTGTAATTGATAGATCGAATAAAATAAAAAAAACCAAACTGAATTACTATCATCATATTCTGTACGATCTTGATTTTTTAAAAGATTAGGATTTGATATGATTATTATTTTAAACATTTGAGTAAGTGGTTGAATTAATAATTGTTTAGGAGAATGTAGATTATATAAATGAGAAAGTAAAAAATGATTAAGAGATTGTGCAAGATTAAAATTATTCATATAATGATCACTACATTTTAAACATGCACCTTTTGTAAGTATTAATGATTCAATTTGTTTTATTGAATTAATTGTTATTATATTTTCTTTTAAATTATAAAATTTATTTCGTATTTGATTATCTATATTAATTATTTCCATATCTGTAAGTTGTTCACGTATAAGTTTAAATGTTGTAAGATTAAATTGAATTGAATTTTTTAATTGCTTAAATTGTTCGTTTATATGAAAAGTAACTAATGATTGAAAATATTGACGAAGTTTTTCTTCATTTATTTTTGTATTTATATGTAATAATTCATAAGATATTGTTTGAAATATATCAGATTTATTGTAGTAATCAATAAGAGTTGTTTCATATGGATTAATATATAAAAAATTAGTAAATAAATGTAAATATTTATTGATTAAAATAGAATTTAAACGTTGATTTAAACCAATAAATGTTTGAAATATTGTATATGAATCACCACAATATGGAAGAATAGTTATTAAAATTTCATTCGATAATGTTTCAAAAGTCGATATCATGTTTTATCTTCAATGATAAATATTTAAATTTACTTACTAGTTTTTATTACTTATATAAGAATAGAAGTAATTACATAATATATTGACAATATTTGTCATATCAGTTTTTCTTTAATACTCTACATATATATACGCATATCTCGAGAGAAATTATTCATGTAGTTTCACATATGGTTATATGCAAGTATTTAATTGCATGCTAAATATCTAAGAAATGTGTGATTCATCCTTTAATAGAGATGAAGAAATGGCTCTTAAACGATTGATTTATATACATGGTTGTTATGCAAATATACTTTATGATCTTTAACTTTGGTTGTAATGAAAGAGGGGAGACACAAAACTTCCATTCATCATTTTCTTTGAAATTATAATTGAATACCATAGAAACTTTATGCTTAACATAATATTGTTATATAGTTAATAGACTTGTCAAAAGTAAAAAGTAGATATTTGTCGTTTTTAAATCTGTTGTATAAGAATAACATTGTTTTAACTATTTGTATAAATGTATTATCATGGAGAAAAAAAGTCTTTTTTCGTTCTTTTCAAAAAAAAATGTTTTTATTGCATAGAGACTTTTTTACGAAATGTGTGGTTATAAATCAATAATAGACTCTTTTTTTCCTTTATTTATTTTATAGTAAAATAAAATAATACACACAGCATATATATAAATTAATGATTAAAATAAGCATGCAGAAAGATGAATAGTCCATCAACAAAATTAACTGTTATAAGAATAATTAAAAATTGTCCTCTAGATTGAGAAATAAACATTCTTTTATTGGGACAAACTAACATACGAAATCAACCTTTATTAAATTTTTTCCTAACTATCTCTCTATGAAGTAATTAATTTTTTTATTTATATAATTTTAATGTCTGGCACGTCTAGTTATTCTCCAATGAAAGCAAAATTTTGTAATGAATACTCTTACTGACAATGAGGTGAAGTATCTGGATACTATTCACTAGCTATATATCTATAAGGTGTATATAATGCATTAAGACTTCAATAAAATGTAATTTCATATAAACCATTTAATCTGCTGTGAGTTGCTCTACAAAATTGCATATCATGTTTGACAAGAATGCCATTGTAAAAGGTTTTATTTCAATATAGTCTTTATCAAAATGAAAATGTCACCAATAATCTTGTAGAAATCATGACAATTCATGGAAATGAAAGAAGCTCAGCAGACATATTAGAAAGTCAAGATATATATTGAAATTAGTTGGTACTCTATATCGATTATCTATTAATGGATATTAATATATTCAAAACTAGTGAAAACATAACAATAAAACAAATGGAAAATCATATTTAACAACTAGAAAAAGCAGCATCATCAAATAACAATTAATAAAAGTTATATCGATTACTTGATTTTAAATCAATTTTCCGAACCAGGCAAATGATATATGTCAGTATTTAATAAGACTTCAAACCTTAGTTTAGATGTAATAGATGCTTTCTCAAAAGCTTCTTTCTATATGAATATATTTCGTTCAAAAAAGTTAATTTTTCAAAATTAAAAATAAAAATAAAATTTCTATTTCATTTCTTATTACTTTCAAAAAAAAACAATCGATTTGTCTTATCTGTTAAGACATTCATCATGATTGTTAGCACGTAAATTTCATTATAGACATTTCAAAATTCATACATGAAGTGAATTAAACTGTTTTATTGTAGCATCTTTTCTTTTAAGTGTATATATTGATGTCATTATAATAATGAATTTTTATGAGAAAGTATTTATTTAATTTCTTATTACTAGCAATACAAGTAGACAATAGAAATATATTCCATAAATTTTTACAATAGATTGTTATAAGATAAAAATAAGTTAACCATTACATAATAAGCAGATTCTACTTTAATACTACATTAAATATACAATTAATATTATATTTTATAAGACCAAATAATATGCTTCTTGATTATACATTTATATATCTTCATCTTCATATCCTTTAAATTTATTTATATTTGATTTATTGAAAATAGAATCAGAAGTCGGTTGTATAACTGATGAATTATTAATTCCATCATTTGTTATGTGTACTGCATATAATACTGCTACACTATTCCAAGCTGTATTCCAACGTTCACTATTTACAAAACTATTCAACCATTGAGGCATTTTCATATATAGAAAAAATAAAAAATAAATATTGAAATAAAAAATTTTCTAATTACTTTATATATTTCTTAACAATATTTTATAAGCGTAATATATTGTCATAATAAAAATATACGTTTACTTGATTGTATAATTTCTATATATATGATTGATATCGCGTTTCTTTTTATCCAACAGATATAATCAACATGATTTATTTTATCAATACTTACATAATGTTTTTTGCGTCGATGGTTTGTTACAAGGACAAAATAGGGAAAAAGAATACCAAAGTGCACTGTCTCAATTGAGAAGAAAAAAAAATACAAGTAAGAACAATGTGATGTATATAAGATATTCATGATTACCTCGAGAAAGTTTTCAATATTAGATATTATTTACATTCAAAAAATAATTAAAAAAAATATTCCTTGAAATTATTTTCCTATCAGAAAAACTATAGAAATATTTCACCAATATTTGAATTATATAAAGATATATGCTATTCGTATTAGTAAAAAATAGTCACATTTTGAAATGAGTAAATCTTTTTTTTTTCTGCATTTCCAAAATATAGTTAGTTTTTAGTTCATAAACAATAAAGAGACATAATAAGATGTATATGTATATATTGTTTAAATCTAGATATTTCGTATATAATAAAGAAAGAGAAAAAAAAATATTTATTTAAACTTTTTTATTTCTTCATAAATTATGAAATCTACAAACATATGTGAATGAATCATTCGAGTTTTGACATATTAATCAATATAAATAATTGTTATACGCCTTTGTCTGATTACCTTTTTTGCGTTGTTGTCTAAGTAAACTTAGTATTCATTATATTAAATAAAATGTTACTTTCCTTCTCATCCTTTTATATTTATTAACAATATACAAATTATAATACAGTTTCGCAGCAACTAAGCAATCATAGGATGATTGTATTTTGAAAACATAATGAAAGCGAGGTAATACAATCCCATATGTTCGACTCCAACCGTACTTTGACCTGTAATTACGAAAAATTGCGACATGGGACTTTGCTCAATTCAAAATACAGTCACTTTTCGTTAATTGATTTAATGTTTGTTCATAATCAAGATATTACGAAATATTCTATCTATTTGTTTTGAACATCAATTAATTAATAAATCTAATAATCTTCTGATATATTATTTCTTGCATTGAATATTTATTGATGTATCGAAAAATACTGGAGAAGATAGTAATGTCATTGTGACATTCGTTACTTTTACATTAGCATCTAATAATCTTCTACATCCTTTATCATATCCTGTTCGATTAACAAATATTATCACAGTACTATTAATGTACATTGGATGAGAAACAGTAACTATAAGATCAGTTATAGTTTCAAATAATGAACTTTTGCACTCAGAACAGTATTCTATGAAAGAGAATATTAGTTGAGATATATGAAAACATTTCATCATTATACTGTTTTATTAATGTAGACATTGACTCAAAGGATACATTAGATATTTTGTTTTCAATATAATGAAAAAAATAATCTTCATCACAAAGAGTAATCACTGTTGAATTGAAAATCCAATATTTAGTTTACCTGTAATTAGTAATCGAGTAGTAAGTGAAATTCATGCTATTTTTTGTGTAGTTAACGTTAGATTAGTAGTTAATGCTAGTATTCTCATTGATTTTGTATCGAAGTTGAAACGTACGGACCGAATTCAACAAGAATATACGGGAAATAACCGGGAAGTGAAAGCAATACTCAACACCGAAACTGGCAGAAAAACATAGGGAAAAATTCTGCGATTTTTGACTAGTAAAACTCTTCTCGAAAACCACTGAATTTCTCCATCAATTCAGGTTACCTATTAGTTACTCACCATTTTCTTTTCCAGAGTCATATCCATAAATATAAGTCTTTCCTGTATATCACATACAGTAAAACCTCTGTCACTGAGCATCTCTCCTTTATGAACAGCCTGTTTAACGGAACATCGAAGATTTGCCGAGCTAATTTTGCTGGTTTTGACATTTTTTCCTAAATGAACACCTCGCAATTCAATGTGTAAACGTATTTTTTATAGTTTCGACTGTATGTTTCAATTTCAACAATGTAAACAACAGTTGAAGGCGCCATATAGATCAAAAAGATTATAAGCGCTCCGATTGTAATTACAATGAGAATGAAGAATAAAAGAGAAACATATGTTATTTATTTTCATCATTTGCCAATTAAACATGATATCTCAAAATGATCTTGATTTATTATGAAAAGTTACCTTAATAAAAGACTGTGAATCTAGTTATGAATAGTTTGTTGCTCAAAGATCCAAAAGAATTCCAATATTCGGTGCCATAATCCTGCAGTATGCTCGAAATATTGTTGATGAATTAAGTGACACATCTGTTTTTAAAGCAAGTAATGGATGGCTTGATTATTTTAGGATTATTTCTGATACAATTGCAGATTGGACATCATGTTTCTACAGAATGCTTGAAGATTACAATTCATCGAACATCTATAAGTGTGATGAGACAAGTTTATTCTTCAGACTGATGTCTAATAGAATAAATTAAAACCTCTAGTTATAGGTGAGTCTTTATTTTGTTCTTTCATAATTATTATATAGTTATTATTTTTTCGTTTTGAAGGAAAAACAGTAAGATCAAGATGTTTTAAAGGCCTTCATATGAGTAAATCATCCGTTACTGAGTGTTACAATAGGATATCGCGGATGAACAGTTTTATCTTTACTGACTAGTTATTGAAATTTGATGTTATGGTTAAAAAAAAATCATAAAATATTATTGTCTCGCGAGAATGCATCTGTTAACCCATCCGACATCAAACTGAAGACTATCACTCTTAAATTCTTTTCAATAAACACAACTTTCATAATTCAATTTTTAGATCAAAGTCCAATCAGGGTCTTTGAAGCTAATTATTGAAAACAACTAATACAACACATGATCGGTACATGCTTATTTAGCTGATGATATGATTATTACCGTGTTAGAGGTAGTATGGTGAATTCATTGTGTGTAACAATCTATTAATGAAAGAACTATACAAAATACATTTAGAGCAGCTGATTTTAAAACACCAGCTTCTCGTCGAGATGTAACGCCTACACGAACAGTATTTAACAATGAAGATGTTGAACCAGAGAACTTTGGTGAACTTGATAAAGTACTTCAACATTTAGCAATTAGTGGTAATACAATGTCAGCTAACGATTTCTTGGTATATCTTCTAGAAGGCACCTCGAACTTTGTTACGAAAAACTTATGATGATTTTATTATTGATGATGTGTTAATGAGAAGATTTTATATATTCACGGGATCCTAAATAAAGATACAACAGTTGAACCATCATCACTATCTGAAGCAGTGCATTGTTTACATCTTTTGTCAATTGCTCAACATTCTGATTTACATCCATTTGTCACACAACTCCAGTCGAACCGTATCAATATATATCTCGACAATGTTCAGATTACAGAGATTTTGCTGTATATGATTATGTTAATTGATGTAGTTTTTGGATACATAATGCGTTTGAAAGTCGTGTATCTAACACGTGCAAAAATGCTTTAAATTTACTTTTATTTTAGAAATAAAGAATTTAACATCGTTTTAAGTCATTTTGGTTTGATTAATAAAATTTCATTTTATATTCATATATCTGTATATATGACTATCAAATAAAACCAAAGCAACGTTGATTCGAAAACAACGATATTATAATTTCCTTTAATCGATATTATTTTATTTTATAAAAGATTTCAAAGAAATATATTGACAAAGTTAAAGTTACATGTTGTCTGTTATTGTCGTTTGAAAAAAAATATTTTTTTTATGATATATATGATAAGAATTTTACAGTTCTCTTTAAAACATAACATTATTATATTATAGTCTTGTTGTTTTTATTTTTCTACGTGTAAAGAACACGAAAAAAGCATTTTCTTTTTTTTTGTTAAATAATATTTGTTACATTAAAAAAAAAATGAAAATGCATTTAATGCTATCATTATACTCACAAAAAACAAGAAAAATATCGTTATAAAGGTAGGAAGTTAAAGAATTAAAATTTTTAACTATTCATATTATCAAATATTATAAATAGTGCAACTAAATGAACAATGATAATACATCACCATTAATAATAAAGCGAACAGCAATTGATTCTGTCGGATGTCTCGGTTGGTTGTATGATTGTTGTACAGATCAAATACTTGAACCATTGAATATAACTCCAGAAAAAATCTCAAATCAATATCATCAAAAAGGACAATGTATTCTTAAAAAAGGTAATCAAAATCGAAATCGAAATCCTCTTGAATTGATTGATATTGATGAACAATTACGATTGAGTCTATTACTCAACTTAACATCTCAAAATGGAATAGGTAAAGCTATTAATTATCCCAATCCAATCGATGAGTATACTCGTATATTTTATTATTCTTATATACATCGAGAAGAACAATTTCTAGATGATCTAAAAAATTTTCAAGAATATTTTGAAACTGATACATTCGAAACAAATGCTACTCATATAATTACTGGTATAAGTTGGGGAATTGATATTATAATTATTTTAAAATTACCATCTGACGATAATATTATCCTAAGAATTGATGATATACTTGAAAAATATCGAACTTTTCTAAATAGTGATCGTAATGATTTTCAATTAAATGAAAATGATTTACATTTATTTAAAAATATAATTAGTACAAAAGTTTATTCAAATATACCTGAATTAACTCTAATAATTGCATTACATACTATACTTCATAATATTACTCGATTAAAAATAGATGATACACAACATCAACGATTATTTTATACTCTTTATCCTATATCAAATTCTAATTATATTTCTCTTAATTTACCAAATAATATTCAATTTGAACAATATTTATATAAATTATTAATGTCTATGAATATTCTAGCAAATTATTTTAATAAAGATATAGGAAATTTATTATGTGGACATTTTAAACAACGATGTATTAATGTATATAAACAATGGTCAAATATAAAAATAGAATATATGAATATAATTAAACAATTTTCTGATTTAATTATTGAAATTCGTTGTGGTATAAATCAAACTTTGACATTCGATAAAAAATCAATGATTTTTAAAAATACTATTGATGATTTAACTGAAAATGTAATTGATCTTATTGAAAAAGGATATTTAATTAATGATTTACGTCAATATCAAATACAATATTGTAATGCTATTGAACGTTTTGTAGATAAAAATGATAATGAAAATACATTAAAACGTAAATTAATGATAGATGAAAATAGTGATCGAATTCTTTGTTCTAATGATTTATTAAATAAAACTAATCCATTAAAATTTAAAGAATTATGTGAAAATTTATTTGATGAATTTAAAAATAATTCTAAATTACGTCTTTTTTATGCTGATTTTTCATATTGTTCTTTTCAATTAATTAATATGATAATATTATCATCAAAAAAAATTTCGAAAAAAAAAGAAAAATCAAAATACAATGAAATATTATTATCAACAAAATTAAATCATTCAACATTAACGCTTCACAAAACATCTAATCCTATTCCATCATCTTCTAAAATAATAAATATTCTTCTTCTTGGTGAAACAGGTGTTGGTAAATCAACATTTATTAATGCTTTTATAAATTATCTTACATTTAAAACACTTAATCAAGCTGAATTAAATAAACCTATTGTAGCTATACCTATTTCATTTCTTATGACTATAGGTGATGATTTTCAAGAGCAATTAATTAAATTTGGTGATTTAAATAATTTAATAGATGAAGATTTTAGTCATCCTGGTCAATCAGTTACACAACGGTGTAAATCTTATATCTATAATCTTAATAATAATAATAAAAAAAAATTACGTATTATTGATACACCTGGTTTTGGTGATACTCGTGGTTTAGAACAAGATAATTTAAATTTAGAACATATTTTAGATTATATTAAAAAATTAAAATATTTAAATGCTATATGTTTTCTTCTTAAACCAAATGAAACAAGATTAAATATTTATTTTCGTTCATGTTTTATACAATTATTTAATCTATTAGGTTTAAATATTCATCATAATATTATATTTTGTTTTACTAATACTCGTTCAACTTTTTATAAACCTGGAAATACTGGTCCATTATTGAAAGAAATGTTATCATCATTTACAAATTATAAAATATTATTTGAAGAATCAAATACATTTTGTTTTGATAGTGAATCATTTCGTTATTTAATGGCTCTTCAAAATCAAATTCAATTTAATGATCATGATAAACATGAATATGAAATAAGTTGGAAATATTCTGAAATTGAAGCAAATCGTCTTATTCGGTATATTTTCAAAAAACTCATTCCATATTCTATTCCTGATGAATTTGAAATTATAAAAACTGCTCAAATAGAAATTACTCATATGATACATCCAATATTAGAAGCAATTCGATATATTCTTCGAAATATTATTATTAATAAAATAAATTCAATGATACTATCAAATGGATCACATTCAATCGATGATATTTCTTTAAATGAAATAGAAAATGATGATCAGAATCATCAACATTTTCCATGTCAAACAATTCCAATAAAATTTTTACAAGATTATAAACTTATAAATGATTCACTTAGTCAAAAGCAAGATGATATGATCAATGAACTATCATTATTATATCATATTAGTGTAGAATTTAGTTACTTTTTAGTACATATTGCTCATTCTCGTCAAAGTGATCTATTTTCAATGGGTTTATCACGATTAATTACAAAAGAAAGTAATACTTATGAAAGTCAAAATCAAAATGATATAAATTTACAGTTAGTTGAAGGTTTAACTAAATTAGCAAATGATTATCAACAACGTATGCAAATTCTTCAATCGAATCCAAAATGTAATACTTTACCGGACATTTTTAAATCGATAAAATATATGCGGGAACATCCATTGATATCCAAATATATGATTGAAAATTCTCGAACAAATTTTGAAGATGATAATAATTCAGCCTATTTTTAGAATATCAAAAGATTCATTCAATGCACTGATCTATCGTCTAAATTATCAGTTTTTTTTCCTTTTGTATATATTCGAATTTGAACAATTTTAACGATGCGATCTCACTAAAAGATTGTTTTGAGAAAATATTAATTCAACTGATGGTAATATAACAGGAACACACATGATTTTTCTTTTGAAAATCAGATCATTGATGAAATTTTGCTTCCTGTAGAAAATTCTCAAGGTTTTCTGAAACTATTTTCGATTTTTGCTTTCTTAAATAAATGACTCGAATTCGCCCAGTTCAGTGTGCAATACTATTAGTATTAACAGATTATATGAATTTCTCAATATTAAAGATGTTTAAAGCGATAAGAATATAAAAAGCTATCTATCACTTTCGTTTTGGACAACTGAAAATACAAATGATGATAAATAATTAAATGATTAACATACTATGTTTTCAAAAATTGGTTAATATATATTAATAGAGTTTTCTTAGGAATGAATATCGGTATGACTTATGATCCACTTTCTTTTTCACTTATATCAATTCTGAAATACAGGATTTCTTACGAAATTGGTGGAAAAAGAAAACACTACATACTGACTCATTGAAATGATTATTTATTGTTTATAATCTAATGCCTTCTCGATACTAAATATGATACCGCCTAGTTTGTTTGTTTTCATCATTTTAAATATACAAGATTCACGATAGAGAATTGTTATTTTTTATGTTGTTTCTATCTGATCCAGTCAAATAAGTAACAGATATAGACTGATATTTATAAATTAACGGAACATTCTAGAAAAGTATAATTGTGCTAGGAGTTTAATAGAAGATCTCTTTGTCATATTCTGCATACTATTTTATAAGCATTTATTTTAAAGGATTAATGACAAGAAACTTTAATTTTCATATAAAATCAAAATTAAATAATTATTACTTTGAATTTGGTAATGAACGTGATCTATTGTTTCGATATGACTCATCACGGTAAAATTTGTTCAATTATTTTAAATATTACGTTAACAAAAATAATATTAATTTGACAATTATTGAATTGAAAGAAAAGAACTTTTTAAATATGCTTGATTTATAAAAATTTAGTATGATTCCTTTCATAGATATTAGTACCTAATATCTTTGAAATTATAATGAAAGTTATATACTAATTAAAGCGAAAAATAATATTTAAAAACTTCAAAATTGAGAAAAGACTACTTCCAGAAGTTTAAGAATGATTTTCATAACTGTCGTGTGATTTTTATTACTCCCAAATTGATGACAGTTTTCTCTTTTTCGGTAGTTTCTAAATTTAATTTCTATGGCTGTTTGGACTTTAGAATGATTCTTTGGATCGAATTTGGCTTTTTTCGTCTTGTAAAAACCCATTATGGATTCAATCTAACTTTAGTGTGAAACAGCAAGATCACAAAAAGTGAAAAGAATAGCCTATGCAGAAGCAACTGTTACTCATACTTAATGATTGTTAGTTGGCCATTATAATTTACATTTTGTATCTCTACAAAAACGACAATATTTGAAGAGAAAATTTCCTGCTTTTTATCCAAAGATAATCAATTTTTAGTGTAAAAGCAAAAAGTGGAAATTGGGTACAATTGGCAGCACTGAAATGGAACAACAGAAAAATGGAGTCATATCATCTTACTATTTGTTTTTCCAAAATAAAAAGTATCAAAACAATTATTAAACTGACACTGCCTAAATGGATATCTATTTATCACTGCACTTTATGTAATAGAATTAAGGTAGGTTGATCCTATCTTTGATAGTTACTCGATGATATATTATTTGTGCTTTCAACAAGGGAAGAGTCTTTTGTATGTACGCGCGTATATTTTTGTAATACAAGTTTTATTTAAATATTTTATGTTTTTTTCTAAAAATAAATATCAACTACAATTTCATGTTTGCTTTGTTAAGGTTCACTCGAAACATTTGAAGATTAGGATGATTTGACGGTAGAGTACGTTGTGCAATATCCACAGCACGTTCAAAAAATGATTGTGCTTTGGAATGGTCACCTATCCGAAGGTACATCGCACCCATATTGTTATAGGATAGAGCCAAATCAGGATGATTTGGACCAAGAGTATTTTGCTTGATTTTAAGACCTTTTTCGTAAGATGAAAGTGCTTTTGAGTATTCTCCCAGGTCGTTATACAAATTACCAATATTACCGTAGGAATTAGCTAAACTAGAATGATCTGGAGAAAATAATTTTTGCTTGATTTCAAGAGCTTTTTCGTAAGAGAGAAGTGCTTTCGAGTATTCACCCATTTTACGATACGCCATACCGATATTGTTGTACAACTCTCCTAAATGAGGATGATTCGGAGAAAGTGATTTTTGTTGAATTTCAAGACCTTTTTCATGAAACCGAAGTGCTTTCGCATAGTCACCTATATTTTGATACAGAAGACCGAGGTTGCTGTAAGTGGCAACCAAACTAGGATGATTCGGAGTAAGTGATTTTTGCTTAATTTCGAGAGCTTTTTCGTAAGATGCAAGTGCTTTTGAGTAATTACCCAAGACGCGGTATACTGCTCCGATATTGTCGTAAGAGTTAGCCGATTGAGGATGATTTGAAGGGAGCGATTGTTCGGTAATTTCAAGGCCTTTTTCATAATATGAAAGTGCTTTCGAATAGTCGCCCATGTTGAGATACACCCACCCGATGTTACCATAGGAAGAACCCAAGTCAGGGTGATTTGGTGGAAGATTTTTTTGTCGAATTACGCGAGATTTTTCGTAATATGAAAGTGCTTTCGAAGATTCACCTATCCTTTGATACACACCACCAATGTTGTTGTAGGAGTTAGCTAAATTACAATGATTGAGGGGAAGATTTTTTTGTTCAATTTCAATTGACTTTTCATAGTATTTTATTGCCTCCTTATATTCACTTTGTTCATTTTTGACACATCCAAGTTGATGGTAAATGGATGCTTTGTCTCTATCATTTGTTGCCTGATCAAGCAGAATTTCATAAACTTCTTGTGACTTCTTGAACTGACCTATTTTGAACAACACTGCACCCAATCTGAACCATCCTTCTACATCTGGACGAGTTTCCTCTCGAATACGATCAGTAAGCACACGAAGATCTTTGTCATTGTCACTAGTAAGCGTCAAATCCACATGAAAAAGACGATCATTCTTATCCATTGGTTGAATATGACTGATACGGAAAATTGTGTGCATTGAGAACAAAACTTCATCTTCTTTATCTTTGAAATAACTAACATCAGTAATAGAAGCAAAGGGTGTTGTAGATTTAGAAGGATCAATTGTCATGACAAAGAGAATTCCCACTAAATCAGGATGTGTCACAGCACGACGAGCAAAAGCAAGAGAAATATTACAATCTTTACTGGTAGATAAAAAATTATTAAAGGAAATAAGTCCACCCTTAGTTTTTGCCATCTGTTCGAAATCTATCTTAGATAAACCTTGTCCACGATAAACGATGAAGATTTTATTAGCATGATGTCCATTAAATTGTTTTAAATGTAGTTGTTCAATGTGGCGATGTAGATCACTAATAAAAAATCCCATTTTAATGATGATGTCAACATCCATCAGTCGTAAGGCACAATTGAGCATTGGGTATAAAAAGCATTCACATGTATACCACCAAATCGGTGTTTCATCTCGGTATTTTCGTTCGAATTTATTGACAATTTGTAATTGAAGACCGTTTTCAGCGAATTGTTCGCGACAATAGTCGATAAATTGCTTGATATGTTGCTTTTGAAATTCAATGGATAATAAGATTTCTTTTAGAATTTGTGTGTACATAAATGTTGGACTTAATTGATCCAATTTTTTCTTTGATATATCATCACTTGTACTCACAAAGCTAATGGACATCGAGTTGTGTTCACATTGTTGTACGACTTGTTTGAGGGCTTCACAGATATGTAAGATCTCTGCGAAAATACCTTTAATTTTGGGCCAATCTTTGACCCATTGTTGATCACATTTTTTGTTTCTACAAAAGATAATAAAGGTATAAAGGTGAGGAATATCATGAACTAGAGGCACAATATTTTGATATAATTCATCAGAAATAATGAAGAGGATGTTTCCATTGTGCATGTCTGTAAGGAAATCGATACATTTATCAGCATCAGTAAATGTAGTGATATTATTAACAACATGTCGTAGTAGTGTGACCATATGTCGGCAATCGTCACTGTTGTCTTTAATGGTGCTGTCCAGCCAAATCAGGAGAACACTTTCGACCAAACGAATATTGACTGGTTGGGACTCAATGGTATCTTTTACAAGATCAGATGTTTGCTCTGCACCAGCAGATGTGACAGGCACGTTTGATTTTGTTTTGCTTATACTTTGTTGAGTAGTCATTGTTAATTGTGAGTTGTTGAAAAAATACTGGTAAAACAATAATCAAATTGCCTTCTTTTATATATTCTCTCTCCTAGTCTTGTTTTTATTTTATTATTTTACGATATCACATTCTTCTTCCATGGTTGACTATATTCTTATGAAAGATAAGAGAGATAAATATAGACATTATTTAGTAACGACTGAAAGAACGAAAAAGAATAGTGAAATTTTGCTATAGTTGATAATAAAAAGACAGTCTATACAAAAAATCATTCTCTTTTCTTTTGACAAAGAAAAATACCTTTAGAGATTATTTTTTGCTTCTGTTAGAAGTCATATTGATTTTGGAGAATAGAAAGTTAGAATTTTTTATACTCTCAGATGCACCATGAGTTACGCAAGTTGTTAGCGTCATACTATTTTAATTCTGTCGCGGCTATTCTATTTCGATAGAAAATAGCATTGACACATTCATTTTCATGTTTATTTACCGGGTGTCCCATAATGATTGCAACATTATTGTTTTGCGAATATCTCTTCACAGGCAAGTGATATAGTTCGAATTTTTTTTCAAAAGATGCGCCGTCGAAAGTTCCACAAAAAGTGTGTAAGCAAATTCCTATTGCAAAATAAGAAGGTCTTCCAAACGTTTCTTTATTTTCAAATACGGTGGGAAGTAGCACTAAAATGTAGCGTTCCATTTTGAGTATGGGAAAAATTATCAGAACATGTTAGTAGGGACTTGTTTCAGCATTTTCTGTAGAGCTTTCGAGGGCACATCTTTTGAAAAAAAATTCAAACTATATCATTTTTCTGTGGAGAGATATTCGCAGAACAATAATGTTGCAATCATTATGGGACACCCTGTACCTACAATAAATGCAGTCATTTGTTCTTCTTTTTCTTGTTTGTATCATTACGTAGGTGATCTTGCTTCACATCGAACTGAATAGTTACTCAATTTTGTACATTATATAGTAAGAACGAGATAAAGAAACAATTTTTTTTTTCTTCTGTTCTTTTTAAGTAGCACTACCTTTGACTCTTTTTCTGATGATATGCATCTCATGCAGATGCGATTTGAAGATCTATCCTTCTTATCTCTACCATTGAGCATTCCTTTTTTTTTTCTTCACATATAGATGTTTCAGTCGATCTATAAATGGTATTTGAAACGATAATAATTAATCCCTATTTGATTTTACAAGGAAAATTATGACACCGACTACATAATCCTACTATAGTTTTATGAAAGTCGTGTACGATCTTTACTTTTGGATATGTCATTCAAGAAGTTGAAACCTGGTCTGAGACGACAATCAACAAGTAGTTGGAAGCATAAATTGTATCCATTTCAAAATAAAATGCTGTCAGTTGTTTGTTGAATAACTTAGCAACGGTGACAGTTATCGAGATCAGATTTTCACCATGAGAAGGAGCATGAGTGGGGAGTACAAGTGCACATGAAAATGAAAATACTTGAAAAGATTTCTAGGAATCTGCAGAGAGTTTTTGGAAAATCACTGTCAAATTCGCTTGATAGATATATTTCTAAGTGAAATTGAAAAGCCAGTATACCGAGAAAGAAAAATCCTTTCTGGCTAAAAATTTTAGGAAATACTATGGGTCATTAGAGCTCTCTATGGGCAAATTTTCAGGTTGAAATTCTATAATTTCATTTTTCGGTAAATATCTAAGATGGGAGCGAAAAGCCAGTAAAATGGCCATCATTTTTCAAAGAAAGATCGGAAATGCTTGAAAGTTTGTGGTTTATACAGTAGATGTTGGACTATAATATGACTAAACTGTAATTAAAAAGATGCCTTATCGGAAGTAATTTGAAAAAAAGGAGGACGGTTACAAAATCTTAAAATCGAGATACAAAAAAAGTTCATGTAATTTTTTTAAAACTAATAAACAATTTCAACCGATATTTTTACTTTTCATTTCAAATTCAAATCAATTTTTAAAAGAAAATAATACTATTCAAATTTAAAATTAGCAGTAAAAATCCTAATTTTTGCATATTTATTTAATATTAATTTTATTTTTTAACTAAGGTTACAACTCGCTTTCAACAATCTATGTTCCATCACTATCTATGACTTGTTGCCAACGCTTCGGTAGAAAAAGAATTCTCGGTTCGTAGAAGTTCTGGGTCTTTTGACCAAAAAAGTTAGGAAGATCTATTTTGAGATCGTTCTCGTCATTGAATTTTTTCTCGCGCAAATGATTAGATAGAGAGTGAAATAAATGGTAGTCTATAGAAGTCAATTCTGGAATTTGGAAGAAGTTTCCAATGAATAATCCCTTTAACACCTCACCATGCGTTCAGTTACTTTACAGCATCCACTTGTAGCAATCTTCTGGTGTGAGCTAAATCGTCGAGTTCGAAGTTTCCGCTCTTGAATCGATGAAACTAATATTGCGATGTACGGACGAAGAGTACACCCTTGCCCATCGTGCCACATATGTTGCTTGTTGTTTCGCAACCCAAACGGAATTCATGGTGCAGAAGTACTCGGAGTTCTTTACGAGATATCTTCGTTTCTAATTTGAGATCAACGTCTATGTCCACAGTTTTGTTGTTGTTCGAAAGATATTCATACTCTATATATATACCCTTAGTTTGGAAACTTTTAGAACTTTCTCAACCGTTCTAGGAAATTTTCGAAAAAAACGCAACAAATTTCTTACCAACCCACTATAATCAATAAAATAATAAACTTTTTTAAGCATAATTTGAATAAGTTGATTATTTTTTGTTTTCCTTTAATTATTATTTATTTTTATATTTCATATTTTAAATTATTATAAATATAATATTTGATTATGAAAAATAAACAATTAGCTAACATCATTTCAATTTATTGAATTAAACGTTGAGTATAGAAAAAAGCGAAATAGACATAAATAAAATAGTTCTTAGACGGTAATATATTTGGTAGTTATAAGAATCAACTATTTTAGGAGAAAAACAAAAATATTATTTTTCCTATTTTTTTCTTTCTTATTAATGCCTTACTTATTTCGTTTCCATCGTATCTAAGGACAATTCATGACATTGATAACAGATAACACATCTCATCTTCTATAACTGCTAAGAAGAGGAAACATAATACATTATTTTTCTTAATAAACATAAATATGTCGTTTCTTCTACGTATAGTAAGTATTTATTCATTTGCTACGAGTATAGATTAAAAATATGATTGTATAAATTAGTTGATTTTGTTTATTATAATATGGGTAAATTATAACAACGCGTCTACAATTATTATTCGATCGAAAAGAAGTAAATCAATACATGAAGAAGATGCCGCTGAAGTTATAAAACTACAACGCTATATGAAATGCGATGAAAGTCAAGTCCTAACTGAAAATGAACTGAAACGATGTATTAAAAATACAAATGTTATTCAACTTAATGTTGGTGGTGAAATAATGATGACAACTCGTGAAACACTTACTCGTTTTCCAAAATCAATTCTTTCAATGATGTTTAATGGTGATTGGGAACAAAGATTACCAATGGATAAAAAAGGAAATATTTTTTTAGATTTTAATCCAATTCTTTTTCGTCATTTACTTGATCAATTACAAATATTTGATAAAAATAATATAATTAAATTGCATGCACCTTCCTCACCTTCACTTATTGAACCATTTAAAAAGATACTTAAAAAATTAAATCTTAATCAATTCTTATCATTAGACAATGATATTATTACTTTTAATATTGATGGTGAGATTATAACAAATCAACGTAAAACATTTAATAAACTATCTAATTCTACTTTGGATAAGATTGTTTCATTTTCGAATATTACAAAATTTGATAATCAAAGTGATGTTTTTCTTGATTATGATCCAAAATTATTTCGACATTTGATCAAAAAATTCAGAGAAGGATCGTTTAAAGAAGTCTGTCATACAGAAAAATCATCACATGAAATAAAGATTTTCAAAAAAGTGATCGCTGATTTGAATATTTGCCGTAAGTACGACATGTTTTATATGAGGAGAATTAGATTTATTTTAATTTTTTCACATGATTAACGAAATGCCTCCTTTTTTTTTATCTTCAAAATCAGTTTCTCATACATATTACCCAGTTTTAACCCACCGCTACATCCTTTTAACAATTGACTAAAAATGCTCGAACTCAAACGATCGGGTTCGATGTATGCCTAATTTTATTTTTGACATCTAATCTATATTAGATGAATCGATTATTTGTATTATGATTAATTGTTTGAATTACTACATGGAAATTTTCGTTGATTGGAAATTTTTAAAAAGTTTCAAAAGTGGATGAAGTTGAATAATATAGGTACCCGCTACCATTGGTTCTGGCCTTTCTCAAACACCTTTTTCAGATAGCTTCATATATAACGTTGCATACAATCATAGATCATAGGGTGATGTATCAGAATGCATTGCTTTTTTAATATCTGATAGAATATACGTAATTGAGACGTCATGAGATGATCACTTTTCATAGTGTTTTTGTAAACATTTTTTATCTAGTATTTTTGATGAAGCTACTTCTATTGCAGAAAATGTCTAGTATATTTTGGTCTCAATAGTTTTTTACCATTGATCAATTTCATATCGAATACTGTGAACGGTTCTAAAAAGTAGCAAATATTGATTCTTTGGAAATCTCATATTCTAATGCATTCGTTAGCTTGTATCCTTATTCAACATAACTATTAAATAGATAAGTTTTCAAAAAACAAAACAAAAGTCTCATGACTATAATATAATTAATATATAGACAATATTTTTTTTTGAAGAAATAGTGAATGTTCTATAAAGTAAAGTCAGATTTAGACAATAATTGATTATAATTGAAAAACGTTTCTATAAAAATAAAGAAAATCATTTTTGTAAAAAAAAAATATTCCAAATAATTATTCACTCTACTTGATATTGTTTAAAACAACAACTGAAAGATTCATTACAATGAAATTAATATTTATTTGTAATTTTTCATTTCAGCACCATCATCACCACGTTCAAACTTAATTAATATTCATCCAAATGCAAAATGGTCTCAAAATGGTCTTACTGTAGCTGGAGGAAATGGACAAGGCGACAAATTAAATCAGCTCTATTATCCATGGGGCTTCTACATCGACGATGATCAAACGCTTTATGTCGCTGATTCGGACAATCATCGGATTATGGAATGGAAATCTGGTGCCACGAGTGGCCGAATAGTTGCCGGTGGAAATGGAGAAGGAAATGGTCCTCACCAATTAAATCATCCCTTTAATGTGATTGTAGATAAAGAGAGCGATACCTTCATCATCTGTGATGAGAACAATAAAAGAGTCGTTCGATGGCCTCGTCGAAATGGTACTGTTGGAGAAACAATTATCTCGAACATTAGTTGCCGAGGTTTGACAATGGATGAGAATGGATTTCTTTATGTCGTTGTCTATGAAGAACATGAAGTGAGACGATATAAAATCGGTAATACTGAAGGAATAGTAGTTGTAGGTGGAAATGGTCAAGGAAGTGGGCTCAATCAATTCGATCGTCCTCATTATATATTTGTAGATGAAGATCATTCTATTTATGTGTCTGACTATGGAAATCATCGTGTGATGAAATGGAAAGAAGGTGCAAAACAAGGAATTGTTGTAGCGCATAGTCAAAATGAAGAAACTGAGTTTTCAACATTTTCAGGTCCTTATGGAGTTGCTGTAGATCAATTAGGCACTGTTTATGTTGCTGAATATTGGAAACAACGAGTAATGCGTTGGCCAAAAGGAGCCACACATGGAAGTGTGATTGCTGGTGGAAATGGTTCAGGTAAAAATTCAAATCAATTTCAATATCCCGAAGCTTTGGCATTTGATCGGTATGGTAATCTTTATGTCGCCGATCAATGGAATCATCGAATACAAAAATTTGAGATTGAACATACGGTAAATTAATAATACTTATTCATATTTATATGTAATGTACTGCACGAATACAACTTTTCATACCAATTCCTAGCACATAGTATAACTTTTTACCTATACTCGACCCCCAATCACAATTAAAAATATCTATTCCCTGCTTTATTTAGCTTGTTCAAATTAGAATAAAATAACAATATCTATATTACGATTGCATAGTATTACATAAAAGTATTAATGTATCTTATGAGTCAAGATTGAACGAACTACGGACACGTTTTGACTTCATAACTAACTAAATGATTCAAAGATCACATGATATAATCTGTGTTATTTTGTTATGTATTGAGTTACAGAGATGAATAACAAATAGTTGAATGAATGGTGTTACTGTAAAATGATAACTTCTATCTCTAATATATACTGTATTTATATAATGTGAATCCGTGTTTTCTTGCGTAGAAGAACATGATCATGATGTCGTTATGGTTTTATTTTTAGTCTTTCTGATGCGAATGAGAATTTTTTTTTTTAATTTTGTTACAAGTTCCTTGACATATTTATGTGCTCATATAACAAAAAGATATATTTATAATGTGAGATGATATATGATATATATAGGCTAGTTCATGTAATTAGTGTGGTATGACAGCCTTGTGATTTACTTTAAAATGGTAGAATAGATAAAGAATAAGACGAAGAATAGCCAAAAAAAACTAATTCTTACTTTCCAGTATTTCCATCTTTTGTTATTTGAGTATATACTTAGCATAAACAAAGATAAAATGAAAAACCAATCTTGAATAGAAATTTGCATATTTTTAACTCATAGGATAGTAGAATTTTCATGAACATTTCAAAATCTATCTTGTGTATTTCTTAATTGCATCACAATATTGTATAAAATTCAATGATCGATATATTTTCGTTTCATATCGCATAAATAACAATGTAAATGATATTTAATTATATAATCTATTATTTACATATAAACTATTGATATACGTCAATTGATATATTAAGCTCATTTGGTATCTAATTTACATAAAGTTATCATCTTTTTCTTCTAGTTCAACTAACGACAGTGATCCTGTTGAAGAAACAAAAATTTTGTTGTTCTGTCAAAAACTTTATCAACGTGATTATTTTATTTTTTTTTCTGTTCTGTACTTTGCATGTAACAAAAAAAAGTCATTTTATCGCAATGTATTATAAAGAAAAGAAAAGCAGTCAGTTTGTTGTCACAGCTA
>JAJEKB010019795.1:56343-71282 GCA_022393335.1 Macrotrachela quadricornifera
CGTGATAAAACTAACAATTTCTCCGAAGGTACGTAAAACTAAAGTAACAATCGCAACGTGTCATTTAACTGGCACATATTCTAGGGTATAACAATAGGTTTAAAAGAAGAATGTAGAAAACACATCCCAACATATAGTTATTTATTGATTCGATCAAAAAAGAAATACATACTATTCATAATTTGATTTCTCAAATAAATTCTGGAATGAAACCTCGTGGAAAAAAACTCAATTGAAAATTGTCGAACAAAGAATTAAAGAATTATATAGTCGTTTCAATCAAGGAAAAATCATAGTTGAAGAATTGTTACATCAGCTGTCTTTTTTTGTTATAAATGAAAAATAAATCACAAATTAACTCGTTATAATAAATAAATACATGATTTACATTACTTATCGACTGATCCCTTATTCTATACCGAAAGGACATTTTAATAATGGATGACATTTTTTCATAGGACTATATGACAACGGACTATTTCTGAAGGACATTTTTTAAAGAGGCCATTTACAACAAAAGACATTTTTTAAAGGACCAAAATTTGAGGACATTTTGTCGAGGACATTTTCTAAAGGACATTCCTGACGGATACCACGACATATATATATATATATATGTATATCTTTTTTCAACTTTTTCATTATAAAATCTTGTCTGATGACGTTGTAAACTACAACCAAACATCACAATTTAAATAAATCAATATAAAACATACACTACGAAATTTAAGTAACAACATATCATTATCTGGAAGAGAATTAAAACATGTGTACAAATGAAAGTGCAAGTGAATATATGAAAAGAACGAGCTGA
This sequence comes from Macrotrachela quadricornifera, assembly GCA_022393335.1. Classification (NCBI taxonomy): domain Eukaryota; kingdom Metazoa; phylum Rotifera; class Eurotatoria; order Philodinida; family Philodinidae; genus Macrotrachela; species Macrotrachela quadricornifera. The sequence continues at coordinate 57,158 of JAJEKB010019795.1, forward strand.
AAGTGCAAATGTTGGCTTGTTACAATAACATCAAACGAAAAAAAAAAGGAAGAACAGAGGAAGAGTCAGGTAAAAACAAGGTATACGTCTCGACAAAGACGTTTATACAAAATAAACCCCCTATTTAATTAAAATTTCATGGTCTGTCGTTTAACGTCAATAGTCGTGAGTGAAACAAAAATCAAGTCATTTTTTAACGATAAATACACAGCAAAATCGATTGTAATTACATAAAAGCAAACTCAAATTCTCCAGCGTTATTTACCAAGTACGTACATTTGATGTCAGACTTGACTAAGCCATAGTAATAAATTTTTAAAAAAATTAAAAATTTTCAAAGAAGCACTGTTTTAAGGCTTGTATTTAATTGCTCAGTATTTTATATCAGATGCTCAGTAGTTTTTGCTCAGTAACAAATAACTTTTTTGCTCAATAGACACTTAGTTTTGCATTCAGTAAACAATTTGTTTTTGCTCAGTAAATAGTTTTAACAGTTCAGTAATTCATTTAACAAGATTTTTTAATTTAAGGGTATGAGTATGTGTGGTGTCCTCCCTGCACAGTATAATAGTCGCAAAAATTACCTGGAATCCCGTTTCCAGCTCCAATTTCCGTTACTGAAAATCAGAAAAAAAAGATTCCGGCTCAATTTTCAGAAAATAATGCAAAACCAAAACTATTAATCGTCGGATGAATATGAAATTTTTAAAATTTATTTTGCGAAATTTTCATTATTGAATTGTTGATATTGAAGCCGCCACGTATTTCAGTATTTAACAAAACAATATTTCACAGCCATACCAACATCTTTAATCTCAAGAATAAACAAAATGTAAATTTTTCGCCTTATATTTAAGAGTTTTTGTGTAGACTCGAGGATTTCAATGTTTAAGTTTCTTTAACGATTCGTAACCGTTTTTTCATGACTTCCATTCTCATTTGTTTCTCGATTTCTCCTTTTTTTTATACACCGAACCATACCTTTCTGATAGTAGCATTCACATTCTGCAGTCGAGCCCACAGCTATAGTCAAACACTATATTTTACCTTCTATTCCACACCCGCAAAGCACTAATTTATTAAGCAGATAATAGTCACCGAACATTAAATTTTATACTGAGAGTTTTAATTTATTTACTGAAATTTTCGTAGATAATACTGAGAAAAAAAACTATACTGAGCATTTACATAAAAATACTGAAAATTTACAATGAAATACTGAGTATTTATTTTGCTCCTTTTTTTTAATAACCGAAAGTCATTTTAAGACAGCTTGTACAAAATTTTTCATGATAGGCCATCAATTAACCTAGCTGAGATAATTCGTATTTTAAACAGTATTTATGTTGTTCAATTAGGATCGAACTGTGTCGTATTGACTAGTACAGACAGTGTTGATGGAGATTTCTGTTTTATTATAACTTTATTTTCGAGGATTTTTGAACCATAAAAGATCAAGGAAGGTTTAAAAATTACGAAGCAATTAATAGAAATATTGATGATAAAACATCTGATGCCGGATTTGACTTGAAGGTAATGAATCCAAGTTTCATAAGCAGTTTTTTTCATAGATCAGCTATATGGCTAACTGCCAGAGAGCTAGATTTTGGATAACTATAAGTAGGACCTTTTCCAAAAACATATAGTTTAGAGACACCCCAAGCATTCAAACTTTTGTCATTTTCTAGTGTCATTCCTTGAAATAGAATGATTAGAAAATATTGATGGCATCATCTATCATATGTTCATAAGGTCTACCCAAGATTTAAGTGTGCTAGATATAAGTGAGAAATCATTCTGAAGTGAGTTATCTAACCCAGTGTTGCTCACTCAACACGACTCTGAAGTCAGTTTTTCTGGTTTTCAAAGAAATCGCATGACTTTCTGCACGGGCGAGCCGGACTACAGTTTTCAGGCAGGGGCACAGCTAGGGGGTACCCTGGGTGCCTGTGCACCCCCTTAGCGAAAAAACACCTGAAGGGAGGTAGGGGTAAAAAATCTTTCCGCGAATCAAAAATTGATTTTTCTGCTGGTGTGCACCTTTCTTAACAAGTCGATCATCCCCCTTGAAAAATTCCTGGCTACGCCCCTGTTTTCAGGAAGGGAAGGGGAAGGGACAATAAGTACTTTTCGCTTAAATCTTTCACGGTGATGTGACCCACGGATGAGTCATACTATATTTTTAGAAGAAACTGTATCGTATGTTCCGTATAGAATGAGATGGCTCTGAGCTCATACGATCAATTTATTGATAAGAAAATATTAAAATATTGAATACATTCTCAAGATCATTCTCAACAATAATTTTGGAAGATAAGAGCAAACTTTTCCTGTTCATGAAAATCTCAAAGTTATTTTTTATTATGAGGAAAACACTCAGCTGATTTGATAACACGTTATTAATTACATTCAATTAATTTCCTCTGTACTAACTCTTGCTACATCTTGAAGAAGAAATTACAAAACACGCGAAGTGAAGAGGCATGTTTTGTGAAACGTGATCTGAAAGAGAATGCTGAAGTTTATAGGAGTAGAAACTTGGACTCGCTCCGTTCCCGCCACTGCTCGTGACCGACACTTTAATTAATTAATTAATTAATTAATTAATTAGTGCTTAATGAATGAATTAGCCATTTCTGACCGTGACCAACACCGTCATACACCGCCACCGACATTTTCATTAATTAATTAATGTTTACTTAATTGTTCATCAAAGATTCTAACAGATCGTGATTGACTCGTTAGCTATCCCCTCTCTCAATTACAGACCGTGATCGACAGCATTATGAATAGCATCTGAGACCATGAGCGACAGCCTCACAGACCATAAGGGACATAGACCTTAAACTGGTTCTGTGTCATCAATCACAACGGCCATATCGTGTTTCATATTTTAACCCCGTAGGGATTGTGCCAACAGCTTTTTCTATTGAATTACATTTATAACATACTGAGAAGACTTAATCCTTGAATCGAAATATTTATAATTAATTTTTCTTTTTTCTGTTTGAAAAATATTGGAATTTAATTTATCACGTTGATTTCTTGAATAAATTAAATTTCTCAAAAATATTAGCGAAAAAAAAGAAACAGAATTCAAGACTTCATCTGAAATTTAGCTAGTACAATACTATCCAGGGATATTCATCCGTTCACATTATTACACATTTATCAGAAAAATAAAGTACTCTTCGAAAATTTTTCTTCGACCTAGCGCCACTTATAGTATTAGTGGCTCACCAAAAAGAAAGTAATAGGTTGAGATAAAATATAGAAAGGATAGGATTTTTAAGATTATAATAGCAAATAAAAGTATTAAAAGAATGTCTCAACACACGATAATCATTTTAGTACTTATTCTCATTAACTGGAAAAACATTTAATATGAACCAAGGTAATGATCTAACAAAATCTCAACACATCAGCAACAACATTTACTATTTTCATTTTATATGGTTGAATGAAAATCTTGATCAAGACAACAAAGACCATCTCAACGGTATTATTCAAGATTTGGACGAAATAATTTACAGTTCACGTACATTCTCGGATTTTGACCAATGCGTTGATTATGTGACTGGTATGGAAGATGACGAACAAAAAGCAATTATGATTTATTCTGGTGAACTTGTCGAAAATATCATTGATTTTGTTCAAGATATTCCACAAATCGATTCAATCTATATTCTTCGGCGAAGTAGTTTCAACCATGACAAGTGGAGACGTCTATCGCAAAAAGTAAAATATGAATATGACGATCTAACATCGATATGTAAATCAATTAAACAAACTATCAGAAAATACTATCAAGAGTACCTTACTCTTCCTTGTCTTCAGCCAAATACTAAAGCACTCAAGAGCAACCGCAATGAATTAGAACCGTCATTTATGTATACGCTTATATTCAAAGAGATATTTTTAGATCCTGATTTCAAGCCGAAGCATTTCAATGAATTTATCGATTATTGCCGCGAAAAGTACCGTGATAAAGGGGTCATGCTTGAGAAAGTCGCAGAATTTAAACAAGGATATAAAGCGCGCAATCCGATCAGCTGGTACACGGATTCAAGTTTCATTTTTTCGACCGTTAATGAAGCATTGCGTACAATGAATGTCGACCTAATTATTAAACTTGATTTTTTCATTCGTGATCTTCATCAACAAATCACCTCTCTTCATGTCCAACAATTTGGAGATTACAGATGGGATTCATTTCAAGTGTATCGTGGACAAGTAGTGCCTCAAGAATTCTTTAATAAACTACGGAATGCACAAGGTGGATTAGTGTCATTCAATAATTTTTTATCAACTAGTCTCGAGCTAGGGGTAGCTTTAATGTTTGCTACTCCTGGACAACCGATTTCCACCGATGTCGGCGTGCTATTTCGAATATTACTGAATCCTACCATTATATCGAACGTTTTCGCAGAGATACAAACGTTCAGTTCTATGAAGGATGAAAAGGAGATTTTATTCTCCATGCATTCCATCTTTCGTCTAGGAGAAATGAAGATACACCATGCCGATAATTGTATTTGGGAGGTGGATTTAACATTAACAACTGACATCGATGAAGAATTGTACGAAGTAGCTGAAGCCATTCGGAAAGACACTGAAGGGTCGACCCCATTGGAACGGCTCGGACATTTAATGATAAAAATGAGACTTCCACAACAAGCTGAATCGATATATAAGACTTTACTACAGAGCGCCACGACAGATGATAAGATAGCACACTTTAATCACCAACTTGGAGTAATACAAGTAGAAAAGTATGATTTTGAAGCTGCAGAGCAGTACTATAAATGTTCTCAAGAAATTTGTCAAAAATATCAGCTTATCGTGCAAGAATTGTTACCTGAAGTTGAGAATGATCTCACAGAAATGCGTTCTAGGATGGGCGAGCATCCAGAAGCATTTCTGTTTGTTCAATTACTTGAAATGGTACGAAAATCTTTTTTGAGTAGTCCTCATTTGTTATATACTTCTATCAATAACATCGGCGGAATATATGATCGACAAGGAGACTCCCATAAAGCGATTAAGTATTACGAAAAAGCACTTGAGATGAGAGAAAAATCTCTACCTCCAACCGATCCTTTACTGGCCGCTTCTTATTGCAACACCGGTACTGCATATTCACAAGTGGGCGAGTACGAAAAGGCAATTATATGTCTAGAGAAAGCACTTGCCATTCAACAGATATCTCGTCCTCCTAATCATCCTGATTTGGCTTTTACTAATAATGGCCTCGGTTCTACGTATTTGAAAATGGAGGATTATCCAAGAGCACTTTCGTATTACAAACAAGCGCTTGGAATTCAACAGAATTCTCATCCTGATAATCATCCTGATCTGGCTACTTCCTATAACAACATCGGTGAAGTGTATTCTCGAATGGGCGATTACTCACAAGCAGGAGTGTATCATCGACGCGCACTTGAAATGAGACAAGCTTGTCTTTCCGAAAATCACCCTGAAACGGCTATTTCTTATCACAATCTTGCTTCTACGTTTTATAAAATGAAGGATTACCTAACAGCGATTCCACTTTATGAACAAGCGGTTGCAATTCAACAAAAATTTCTTCCTGAATGCCATCTTTATTTGGCTACTTCCTATCAGTATATGGGTGGAACGTATTATGAGATAGGTGATTATTCCAAAGCACTTTCGTGCTATCAAGAGGAATTTGCAGTGAGGGAAAAATATCCTCCTGTTAATCTTATTTCGTTGGCTGCTACTCATGCAAGCATCGGTTTAGCATATTGTCGACTGGGCCAGCATTCAGATGGGCTGTCACATTATGAACGACAACTTGCAATCCATCAATGTTGCCTTTCTAAAAACGATCCTGAGTTGGTTATGTCTCATAGCAATGTCGGTTTTGCGTATTATAAAAACGGACAGTACCCAAAAGCACTTGCGTGTTGCAAAAAAGCGCTTGAAATTCAACAAAATTTTCTCTCTACAGATCATCCTAATTTAGCTCGTGCTTTGAAAAATGTCGGTCTAGTGTATTCTGGAATGGGTAATCACGTGGAAGCGATTTCACACTATGTAGAAGCAACTAAAGTTCAACATAAATATCTCAGTTCATATCATCCAGAGCTCGCCGCTTCTTTCCACGATATCGCATCTGCTTATTACAAAATAGGCATGTACTGGTGGGCTATGGTTTTCGCGGTAGTTGCCGTATATATCAGCCAATGTGAACTATCGGAGGATCATTCAAGTAACATTCAATATCGTCACAAGCTGGAACTTATATGGCGAGCTGTACGTGTTTGGAAGAAATAGTTGTTGATGAAATCAACCGTTTCTTGATCTCAATTAAAACAAGACTGTAAAAGTACTTCAACTTTCCTCTTCTGATTGGTCCACTGGCAACTCGAATGTTGTCAGTGATCTTAAAAAATACCTATTCTTTTCGAGCTTTTGAATTGCTTTCATTCTAAATTTGTTGATATCTTAATGTCACATATAGATAAAGGTAATTTAGATGTACTTTGCTATGGGTTTTGTAAGAATAAAACTTCTGCATCACTTTCAAGTCAATCGAAAATAGATCGACCTATAGTCATTCACGAGGAAACATCTAGTGTCAAATCGCTTTTGAATCGGATGTTGTCTCAAACGATAGAGCTCAGTGAGTTATTAACCCTTTGACCGCCGCCGCCGTTTATAAACGTCGGAAACCTCATCTTCGAATTAAATAAAGTAACCATTCATAACGTATGCATTTTACACACACTTGCATAAAAAAAAGCGTTAGACAGCTTGAGCTTCAGAGTCTACCGTTTTATTAAGGCACACTATAGAATTATTCTATAAAAAGCGAGTACACTTTCTGCAAAAACGTTTCTTCCTTCTCATATGTCGGCGGTCAAAGGGTTAAACATTCTAGAACAGTTTGGTTTTCCAACATTCTATTCGGGAGTTATGTACGTTTTGGCTAATTTTGGCCTATGAACAAAGAATTTCTTGAAAATCTAAACAGTCGAATTTCGAGCTGAAATTTTGTCTATAGACAAGCCCTATAGTCACTAGAAACTTCCCAAAGTTTAAGCCCGAACAAACGTATCGTTACAAAGATATTCATATTTTAAAGAAACATCTGTTTTGGAATATGTTTCACAATAGAACCATTTTCATGATTAGTTGATAGCTCGTTAAGGATACATTCCTTCTAGCTCAAATTTTTGAGAAGTTTCTAGTGAGTATAAGATCTATCCATAAACAAAATTTCAGCTCGAAATTCGACTGTTTAGCTTCTCAATAATTTCTTTGCGTATACGCCAAAGTTAGGCAAAACGCACATAACTCGAGAAGAGAAGGTTAGAAAGTCAAACTATTCAAGGATGTTTAATAACTCACTGAGCTCTATCGTTTGAGACTATACCAGATTCGAAAGCAATTTGACACTTGAAAATGTTCTCTCGTCACAATACAAATCAATATGCTCATTGGAACTCTTGTTTGTTTACTAATCAATCATTTATATCCAAAATTCGAGAAACTTGGTTATTATCGAGTTGTGCTTGAGAAAATCAAGTAATATGTAATGTAGTTATTTGAGTTTTGCCGACGCGTTTCTTGTTGATTGATCAAAATTTAGAAAACATTCATCAGAGCACTGCATTACCATAAAAAGAACAAACAAGAACATAGAGATGGTGTCCGTAAAAGAAACAAAAAATTGCGAAAAGAGGTACAATTAAGATGTGTTTCGAAAACACATCATGATCTTCGAACGTCAAGTTGACTTTTTAGGTAGAAATCAATTCCATTTTTCACGCTCATCATCAATCGAAAGCATCTATGCGGCAATGACAACAGGCGGTCAATAGTGCCACTTTGCTTGAAAGAGAAGTGTTGCACCAGATTGTCCAACATCGGAGTCCTACTTTTGCGAATACTTGTTGTAACATCAATTCTTATCGCATTTGTTCCAAAGTATCAACAGAAACTTCGACACGAAATCCAATACAAGAGAAAAAAAATTGTTCTTGAATGCAATAGATTATCATTTAGTACGATCTTTTTTTTCCTTTTGAAACCATGGACTCGAGTCTCCTTGCTACTAAATCAGCATAGCCAGGTGTATCTGACGAATTACAACTGGCTGAATTCAATTCGAAAAATCATCCTCGAATTTCTTGATCCGCGTGATCGACAAAGCTGATCGAATGTCAGCTAACCACAACGATATTTACGGTAGACAGCAAAAAACATGTGCAGCATCTACAAACCAAGAGAAATTTCATCGACTGTCAAACGGTGTTTTTCTACAAAGTATTATGGCCGTACAGCTAGACGAAATTGATGAACTATTACAAGCAACAAATAAAAAAAATGGAAAATTCCATCGTGATATGACGGAAGACAAACAAAAGATGCAAAAAAATCTGAAAATCTCCTTAATTATCGGAACTCGTCGACTATTCATCATCCGTAAGCCAAAGAGCCTACGAACACACTTCTGTGCGCGAGTGAAAAACCTTTATAAAGCAAGCTAGTGTTCTATACAAAAGGAGGCGAACAACTGCAACGTGTAATTATAGGACCGCCCAAAATGCATGTTTAGGAAAAGCTTCAAATAAAACACAGACGCCTATGTTCATTTGACAACTCTCCACATTGAAAAAAATTTGGTCTATACCAATACTTTCTCTTTCTAGACTCATGAAAAATACGCATTCGAATAAGAACAAAAAATTAATCGTAGAACACACACGGCATCAATATCTAGAAACAAGAACAAAAATAACTGATGCATTTATTCCTCAACTTAGAAAACTTGGATCGATAGTTATTATGAATTTCAGACTTCTCAACAAAATCTTAACACACATATCCATCCACTACAACAAAACAGATGTCATAACAAGGAACTCTTTCACCATAATTGAGAGAATTGCGAGACAACAGTCATGATACTAATTCATTCTACGGAAAAATTCATACAAAACCGCATTGTGACCTGCCATGCATATCACCGAGCCTCTGCAGTAAAGAGACATCGCGCTAGTCAGACCATTTATTCTTTGTAATACATACACAAGTTCTTAAGGATGAGATATCAACAACGGAAAGATGGAGGCACTCTACATGTCTAAATATTCACAAGAGTAAAAGACATATATAAGATAGGATCGAAATCAACAAATTTTCGATAAACGTGACCAGTTCACATCAATATTTTGAATTTCTTTTACGAACAATACAAACCCTTCACTATTAGTACGACGAAATAGCTATCCGAATGTAGGACGCATCATTTCTTAGATAGTTCAATGAAGTGTTAGGGGTATCCATCGAGTTATATTATAGTAGAATTTTTCTATTAGCCTCGAACACAAGATTCATCATCAAAATCAGTAATTGAAGAAGAATAGAGTATTGCATAGAAAGCAAATACAATACAGACGACCTATTGCAAATGATTTGAAGCGAACTGGCTATTTAATCGACATTATCGAATAATAAAGTTAGATGCGATTATTTGATGGGAAGAGTAATTTGTTAATGAGTAACGATGGTGTCGAATCATTTAGACAGGAATTATAGAAAAATAAATAAACTTGATGAGGTTTGGATATGTGACAGATTATTTCAATATATTTTCGTATGTGATGGATTTGAAGTTGAGCATTCACATAGATATATTTTCGTGGACATTGTTTTATTGCCATTGAAGAATCAAGAAACTTGTGACATAGTTCAATTTGTAGAGCAATTGGACGAGTGAATTTTTTCGAAAAAGAATCAACCGATTTGCATCGAAACGAACTCATTCGTGTTTGACTGTTGGAATCAGTGTAACGCATCGGAGAATGGTTTTATATCAAACGAAGTTTCAATTGAAGATCTTTTGATATCGATAAAGAATTTTACTCGTAGAAAAGCTTTTCATTATGAATTTCATCGACCTTCAGTGAGAGAAGTAATGAACAGAAAATCTCCTTCAATTGTCGATCCGGCATCAAACATTTGGATATGTCAGAAAATGGTTGATGCTTCAATTCACATTTGAATAAATCTGTAGTACTCATACCTGTTTCATTTCTTATCACTATTGACGATAATTTCGAAGAGCGAATAGTTAAATTTGACAATATAGACAGAGTTTTCATATGGTCTTATTGAGGAAGGAGAAAAAGTCAGGGAGAAAGTCTCCCAAAGTTAAAGAGAAAATGTTCTCTGTATTAAATTTTTTCCACTGAAATCCAGCAGGGAGTTTCTGAGGTCGGGGGAGGGGGGGGGGGAAGGGCGGAGAAACTCTTCACGCATTGTTGTAAGAACACTTTTTCGTCGCTCTTTCCATACGCTACTAGACATTTTGAATACTGCTGAGCAGCGAAAAATTTTTGTACGCGTGCGAGAATATGCATTTTCATAACTAAGGAAGATTGTAAAGCTAGTGCCGTCGAAGGCGGCAGTTTTTTGGAATATTAATAAAAAGGCTTCTCCCACAATATTTACAATTCAATATGAATCAAATCGAAACTCACTTTTGTAGTATCAATTACAAAGGATTATTCTGTATTTTCTATTTCGTCAGCCAAGACGGCTACGCTCTGAACCTTTATGTTTAACGTTGAATGTGATCTTGAAAGAAATGCAAGTTTATCCTTTGCTCAATATAAATTAAGAAAATGACAGCGTATCGTAGATAGAACTGGCACCGCCGACCAGTCGATCCGGTAGCAGTATAGATTTCACATCGGACGATCTATCGGCCAGTGGACCTCATTTGCTACGAAATGAAAAAAGTAAGCCTATATACCGCTCGAAGTACTCAATCTTTAAATAAAACCATCTGTCATAGACTGGTTATCGTCAGTTTTTTGCTGTTTTTTCCAGATCGCCTTTTAGTCCTATCGATCGACTACAAAATCGAATAAAATTGGAGAATAACCATGAAAACGACGATACTCGGTGAATAGTGGACGGTTTATCTGTAGCTAAGTTAATAGTTCGATAGGTATATCGGGTGGTCGCCAGTCTACAAAAGAAAATACCTGATTCTCTTTCTAAGCTAGGAACAAAGCTTTCTCTTTGCAAAAAAATGACTGGCTCTCTTTGGAAACCAGAAAGAAGACTTTCTCTTTGAGGAAAATGGCTGATTCTCTTTATAAACTAAGGAGAAAATTTTCTCTTTAGGAGAGCTGGACAACATCCCCCCAAAATCGCGAAATTGTTCCACTTTCAGCAGAAATGGTTTACCCCCATAAAGTCAAGAAGAAATGCTTCATTAAAACAACAGAAGGAAACAATCCTATCATTTTCACCCTAAGCAAAATATCTGGCAGAAATGAATATTTTCTATTAGAAATGAAAATAAAATAAGTAGAAATGAAATATCCATTTCTACCGTCATAAGCAGAAGTCAAAAACATAAACATAGAAATCAATCGTTTAACTTTTTCATCCTAAGGAAGCTATCTAGCAGAAATCAATATTTTCTATTAGAAATGAAAGTAAATTAGTAGAAATGAAATATCCATTTCTACCTTCAAAAGCAGAAGTCTAAAAGACATAGTGAGAAATGAATCGTTTGACTTTTTCATTCTAACGAAAGTATCTAGCAGAAATCAATATTTTCTATTAGAAATGAAAATAAAATAAGTAGAAATGAAATATCCATTTCTACCTTCAAAAGCAGAAGTCTAAAAGACATAGTGAGAAATCAGTCGTTTGACTTTTTCATCCTAACGAAAGTATCTAGCAGAAATGGATTTTTTCTAATAGAAACGAAAGAAATTCCAGCGGAAATCAAATATCCATTTCTACTTTATGAAGCAGATATGTTTTTATAGTTTTCTACTTTTGGAATGCTTTCAAATGTGATTGTATATTTTTGAACCGATATAAAAAATATTCCAGGATATCTCAAATATTCTTTTGTTTGATCGTAGGCCGTAAGAAATAAAATTTCGGAGAAAGACGTTGTTTTGTTTGTTATCCTTATAATTATTTCTGGTCAGGAATGTATTTCAGCGATGGATATGAGAATTATTTTTGTAAAATTGTTAGAACTATTTTTCTGTAAGCAGTGGAGGTAGAAATGATATAGTGAAATTTTTATGAGATATGTAAATGATGCGAAGTTTTGAAGATGCGAAGAAAATTGCAATGGTGTTATGGTTTGTGTATTTTACGCCGCGCGTTATTTTTTCGAATTTGTCGATTCTGCTTATGTGTTTGTTTTTTTTGTTCGATTTCGACGAGTTTTTCCATTTGATTTACTAATTTCTGTATGTGTGCCATGTCTGCGACTTGAAAGTTTTGTTTCGTTGTTTCGTTATGTTGAGTGGGCTGTTGGATAGTAGTAGTTGGTTTGGGTGTAGTCTTTAAAAATGTATATTGATTCGAAGATAATGTTTTGCTAATATAAGATCTTACTTTAAGCGTGATATGCGGTGTGGTAGTTGAAATGGTTTCGTTTGTTTTCATACTTTCCTGAAAATTGTAGTGCATCGAAAGTTCATAGTTAGAAGAAAACTACCTCATATTGAAGTTGCTGTTGAGAATCTGCCATATGTGCTGGACTAATCGTTGGTAGTATGGGAACAGATGACACCTTAAAATAGTTAATAAGAAGAGAAGAGTCTTTCTTGCTACTCACAATATTGAAGACATGTGTTGGACGAATTTTCATTCTTTCGAGATTTTTATAGTGAAATAGCAATAGTAGATAAATAGGCATTTTTCGCCAACTAAGACTGCTGAGAATATTCGCATAATTCTTTACCCAGGAAAAGAGCTGTTCAGCTGCCTTTTTTTTGACCATTTCTTCTTGCTTTAAAGCATTTCTCTTTAAAAGAAAAGCATTTCTCCTTGATTTCAAATATGTATGCAACAATAATAAATGGTATATATATTTTTTTTTTTTGTCCATTTCTCTTTCCTTTAAAGCATTTCTCTTGAGAGGAAAACCACTTCTGCTTGATTTTAAATTTATATGCAAGGTTATGAAATGATAGATAAATTTATTTTTTATCCTTTTCTTCTTAATATGTGTGACTTTTCGTGGGTGAACCATTTCTGCTTAATGTGGAACAATTTCCCCATTGACTGGTCCAATTGTCCACTGTTGCTCTTTAGGGACAGTGATTAGTTCTCAGAAAAAAACTAAAGAAAAAGCTTTCTCTTTAAGAGAAAATGTCTAGTTCTCTTTGTAAACTAGCGAGAAGGTCTTCCCATTTACATATCTTCGGTGCATTTGTTCTATGAAAAATATAAAAGAATACTAAAGCACAACTAACGAAAATTTCAGGGAGAAACGCAGAACGCACAAAAAAATTTAGGAGGTGGAATCCCTTCTTTCCCTAATCCTAATCGTACGCTCTGATGAGTACCTCACTGACGCTTATTCGACAAACAGGACATTGTCCTTTTTCAGAACTGGACATATTTTTCAATCTTGATATAAAATACTGTAAACTGAGAGTAGATCTTCAAACAAGAAATGTCGCTGAAAGTCTTTAGCTGTTTCTATTACCTTTACATATGATTTGTTTTCTCTTTGAACATTTTAAACAAACATTAAAGTTTAAATTGAAAGAAAAAATAATACCTATTGAAAGAGAAAATAGTCCAAACTCAAAGAAAAAATAGTGCACATTGAAAGAGAAAATAGCACACATCGAGAGAAAATAGTTCAAATTCAAAGAGAAAATAGTGCACATCGGGAGAAAATAGTTCGTATATGACGTAGCAAGCAGTTCTCCTTGCGGTTGTACAGAGAAAGCTATTTTGCATCAAAAAATATAACAAGTTTGTTTGTGCATAGCTCGTCATGCATACTAAGAGATAAAAACCGCTATGTTCTTAAATTCTCAGGGAGAAATCTAGTACATAGAAAAAAGATTAGAGGGGGGGAAATTCCTCTGCTTCCCCTCTACCCTAATCGTATAGCCTGAATATAAATGATTTAAATAACGAAGATTTTGATCATCCTGGCCAATCAGCTACACAATATTGTAAATCATACATATTTCATCTTAATGATAATACTGAAAGAAAATTACGTATTATTGATACACCTGGTTATGGTGATACACGAGGTCTTGATCAAGATGATCGAAATATGAAATATATTTTAGAATATATTAATAAT
>JAJEKB010019795.1:91282-166998 GCA_022393335.1 Macrotrachela quadricornifera
ATGAAATATCGACAAATAATGAACCACTATTGTTTCTAATAAAATCAATAGAATTAAATATGCAATCAGACAACAGATAAAATGGTGAATCTTTATTCATAATATCCATCTATTTGCAGACGAATTTGATGACATCATTGGGTAAACAAAAGATCTTCTTTGACTAAAATCAATGATAATCGTATGAATAGTGACATTGAATGTAAAACCGTATTTTTCTTAAAACAAGAATTATTTATGATAGACAAGAACATCATTCTTATTTTTGACATAGAAAATTGTTTTTTGTGATAAACGTATATTTTGATCAATATAATATATCGTTTCGATGCTGTGACATTAAATATAGTTTTAACGGTAAAACACCATCTCTCGAACTCACTAAATTTATTTCGTGATATCGAATTCTAAGAAAAAAAAACGATATACATTGTTAACATAACATATATATATATGACAAAAGTGAAGCACACTTAGAGAATATTTTTAACGGACAACGATAATTTGATGTTTTCATTCGATTAAGATTATGTGATAAATATATCAAGAAGTCTAGGTTGATTATAAGTTATATATATCTGACGTAGAACAAGTAAATTTTGTTTGCTTTCAATTTTATTTTCAGAATTTTATCAATTGATTGATAAAGTAAAAATATGTATGTTGATGAGAAGTAGAATTAGATGAAGATGTAAGTCCTCTATATAAATACATTCAAAGAAACACTTAGTAATTATTAAATGAAGAACAGAATTTTTAGCAAGATCATCACGATTTAGTGCATCAGTATCAATCATAATGTGTTTTGATTAGAAAAGTTTAAGATAAGAAAAACTTAATTATAAAATATTATTATCAATATTTGATAAGTTCTATCATCGATATTTTCAACTTCAATCTCTGGGTGAAATTTCATTACCTCTTTAATTAAATAATTTTATCTAACTGTTAATCACATCAGCATTATCTAGACTTCTACCCTACATATATTTATATTTATTTATTTTTCTTTACACATTACTCCTATCGTACATGCGTATGTGTTGACCTCACGTTTTATTCGCTTGTGTTCTTGGTTATAAATAGAGAAGAAACGAAAGAGAATATTCTAGATCGAAAAGTATAACGACATCATTTTTGACTTAGAATATGACATGTAGAATATATAAACATGTATTAATATATTTCTACAATTACTCATGCACTATATTTATAAAATTCAACATTAAAAAAATAGAAGTTTTTAGGTAGAATAAATATTTATATTGTCGTAAAATTAAATTAACCATTAACAGTGTATGATGTTGCTGCCACTAATTGTAAAGAATTATCATGTTCAAATTTTCTTAAATTGAACTGTTTACGATTTGCTGAATCAGAAACACCAATCGATCCACCAGTTTGAGAAATAGCACCTGCAGGTGATTTATATAATAAGAATATATATTGATGTGGACCAGTACCAGATGGTGGTGATGGACCTTGATAATCAGCTATGAAACAAAAGAAAAATAGATTTTTTTTTATAGAAAAATAAAATATCTGTACCAAGAGTTATGCCATTGCTCACATTATTTCCTGTAAAACCGGTTTGAATCCAATGTAACCATGGACCAGCATGTTCATTACCTCTTTGAGGAGCATCTGGATCGGCCATGACCTATATAACAAAAAAAAATAAAATAGAAAATAAATAAAAAAAAATTTACTAATGTAAAATAAGGATTTTGTGGGTCAGTTGCAATATTAATTTGAACTCTAGGTAAGGTTTGAGTAGCTGCTCTTGTTAATTGTTCCCCATCTTGAATCTGTTTTTGATAATATTGAAGTATAAGTTCATTATTTCTACTCATTCCAACATAATACTGTTGTCGAAGATGATCAACATTTGAACTTAGATTTGTCATCATTTTTAGTACTATGAAAATGAATAATAACAGTATAAAAATAGTCTTGAGGGGTAGTCGAAACATATTGTTACGCTCGGTTAACATGTTTAATGGAGCAATCAATGTAAGAATGACAGTGTAAATGTGATTAAACTATAAAACTATTGATCTAGTCAACGTACATAAGCGACATCTTTTATTTAATCGGTCATATTTTTCCGTTAAACGTAAAAGAAAAAAAAGTATCGTAAACTTTAAGATGTGGCGATGCTCTGAATCCTAATCCAGCTTCAACATCATAGAGAGGTATCTAACTGAGGACGAGGACTAATTCTTTTGGACTATAGCTCTTTTTTTGGCATCGTTAAAATGCATTTTATACTATCAATAAATAAATCCTTTTTTTTGCATAAAAATAGAAGTAATGAGAGAACCATCAATGCTCTTATAGCAATAGTGCACCATTCGAATCATTTTCTTTTACATACTCTTAGCGTTTCCTCAAGTTAAACGTCTAAGTGCTGACTTTGATGGTGCTAAACACAATGTATACAAAAAATACATTTTTTAAAATTATCCTGTTCTATCTCGGATTTTGACCAAATTTTTTCCATCCGATACCATCGAACAACATTTTCAATTAACCTTAAAATCCAATGAACTATGTGATATGGGTATATGTATGCCCATGCTCAATTGATTAAAAGGCTGATTATCTCATTTTTAACACTTACCATTTGTTAAAAAAATTTGAATGACACGTCATTTAATGTTGAATTTTGTTCAGATTTTGAACATACATGAATTATTATGATTAAACTTAATCATAGCTAGAAAGATTGGAGAATGAATACAAATCAGGGATTTTCAGAGAGATTCGTCGCTAGATAACTAATAAAAGCTAAAAATAGTACCGATAATCAGATTTCTGTAATAACATTATATCTATTTACCTCAAAATGCAAAGTTCTCGAGAAAAATAGTACTACATTAGAACTGTCGTGAAAATTTAGCGATAGCCTAGTTGTTTGTTTACTGGTATTCTAAAAATGGCTCGCTTAAATTTTTAAAAGTCTTATTTTGATAATATCTATTAAAGAGCTGCTACATTCATCGCGCTTTCTAAGCACCAGAGAGTTCTGAGTTCAATATGAATTCTTAGGTTTACTTCAAACTTTAATTTTTAAATAAGTTGTTTGAAATAGGAAATATTTTTATGCATTTCTAACTGTCGAAAGAAAAAAATACTTTACATTTATCTGATTTCAATTGTTTTCATATAGCCTTGGATTGGACCACATTTTCTCCGGTACAATCAAATTCCTCTGCTTCCAGTTCTTCGCCCTGTCACTAAGGAAAAATTAAACAATTTGTATATTAAAATTTTTAAAGTTTTTAATTGCTCAAATATCAAAGGTCTAAGCAGTACAAGATTTCACTATTGGGAGTAAAGTATCAAACATTCACATGTCCTTTTATCAATTAAAATCAAAGGTACTCCCTTAACATCACTTAGCTTTTTTCTTGTATGATTTAATTATTTGTCTTTCAAATTTAAAGATCCATTAGAATTCATCAAATATACAACTGTGTATAGAAACCAAGTTGAAGAGCATTGTTTATCATAGAATTCATAGGAAGAAAAAATATCAGGATAGTCATTGTTATTTTATTAGTATTAGTATTGTTATTATTAGAATCGAGAGAGTACATAATGATAAATGTAGAATGTGCAAAAAAAGAACAGATAATACAATTCACAATTTAAAATCGATGACAAAACTGTCGACTGCCATCATGTATGTAGGGATAAAGAAAAGTGCGAATATACAACTACATGTGCAACAAAACAGATAAATAAGCTACAAAGATTGAATTGTTTTCAAACTTTTTCTATGATAATTATTGATCGAGTTAAATGATAAAAGAAAAATATTGAATTACTAGCTACCATAATAGTTAAATGGATCATTAGTTGATGAAATTTGAAGGAAAATCTTGTGATAAATTGAAATCTCGTATGTACACAAGCCATCTCGGTTGAGATGAATGGTTCATGTGTTGTGTATCGTTCAGTCTATTGATAAAATAAATCAAAAAGATAAATATACTTAATTATAGAAATAATTCAAGAAGTTGAAACAAAATACTTTGCAGTATTGGCAAACAAACATAAGCTTTATTTTCGCTACATTGTTAACATTTTATAATGAGCTTTACACTTTGAGAATGACAGCTTCGAAACTAACTGATATCCCTACTATATTGCTCATAGAAATATTACAAACAATATTGAAACTTGGTTCTACTTGTCGTCATAATAGCCAAGCATAGCTCATCAGTCGATACTGCGGATAGCATTCAATTTTCAGACTAGGATACTATTAGCTTTCAACTTTTCAAATATATAATTCGAGAAATGAAAATGTTTAGTTTGATTTGTACGAAAATTTGCTATCATTCTTTCAAAACTAAATTATAAACATTCTAGTTTAGATCAAACCAGCTAATTATTCTTGTGCGTACTATGAGCTTGTGAACTTGTCACTAAAATTACCAATCAATTGAATTAATTCAATTAGTTTTTGTTAAAGGATGTGTAATAATACTATAGTAACATTCCAAATTGAAAAATCTTTGAAAATATTGAAAAGTATTCTATATGTAAAATCTGAATGTATAGTACGATGTATAATAGTGGACGGACGTGGCAGAAGTCAGTGTTCACTGTCAAGGGACTATAACGAATTGTGCAAGGCAATAGTAAAGATCGATAAATATTCTAAACTCGCTGTGCTTACGATAGATAACAAGTGTTCACACAGAATATCTTTAGAGTAATACGTCGCTCATTAACTTACGTCAAATATACGAAGTAGTTTATGCCATGCACTCTAGTAACAGAGCGATATCTTAAAGATAAGTGCAATATGCTTTCAATTGAATGACTAGTACAGTGGATTCGTTCCTTTCCCGATTCATGTTACTGTATAACATCATTTGGAATAAACTAACTTGTGACTTTGATTGAATTAACGAACAAATCTCATGTCAGAAAAGTAGGAATTCAAGCTTCAAACCTAATCCCTAAAAGCTCTTCCATCATATCTCTAAATCACATACGTAGCAATGTTTATCGTACAATTACCTTTTCTGATCGATACCACTCCATTGAGTTCCATGTCATATTCCACAAATTGTTGACCAAGAGCTTTTACTTTTTGCTGTAAATTGTCATTCTGCATAGCAAATTGCATCCAGTATTGCTCAACAAATTTAAAATGAGCTTTAAATTCTTGATTCTTTACCGCCACTTGATTGCAATGTTGTTGAAGCTCTTTTAGCTGAGAATTGAGGTCTTCTTTTACCTTTTCCATCTGATTGCCATGTTGCTGTAGACTACTGAGTTGCACTATTAGCTCCTGGTTTTTGTTTCCTATTTGATTGTATTGTTGTTGAAGATCTTTGACCTGAGCTTTCAGATCCTGATTGATACTTTCTATTTGTCTGTTATGTTGTTGAGCGTTATTCGCTTGCAATAGAAGCTCCTGATTCTTATTTTCTACTTGAGTAATATGCTGTTGAAGAGTATTTACTTGCATCATGGTCTCTTGATTTTTATCTTCCGCTTGCTTGGAACGTTGTTGAAAAATGCCAAGTTGTACTGTAAGTTCATGATTTTTCTCTTCAACATGATTGCAACGTTGTTGCATCTCTCTGGCGTGATCATTGAGCTTTTGATTCTGAATTTCAGTTTGGTTCGTATGTTGTTGAAGAGTACTGACTTGCACCGTCAACTCATGGTTTTTATTTTCTATTTCCTTACAGTGTTGCTGAAGATCTTTCAATTGAACTTTCAATTCCTGATTGATGCTTTCTATTTGGGTGCTATGTTGTTGAAGATTGTTCACTTGCAATATAAGCTCCTGATTCTTGTTTTCTATTTGAATGACCCGTTGCTGAATGGTGCTCAATTGTAGTGTGAGATCTTGATTTCTTTCTCCTAGTTGGTTGCAGCGTTGTTCAAAACTGTTAACTTGTATCATCAACTCTTGATTCTGCTTTTCTACTTGCTTACAGTGTTCTTGAAGATCTTTCAATTGAACTTTCAATTCATGATTCATAGATTCCAGTTGGGTTCCGTGTTGTTGAGCGTTATTTGCTTGTAATAAAAGTTCCTGATTCTTGTTTTCTACTTGAGTCGTATGCTGTTGAAGAGTATTTACTTGTAATATAAGCTCTTGATTTTTGTCTTCCGCTTGCTTGCAACGTTGTTGAAGGATGCTAAGTTGTACTGTAAGCTCATGATTTTTCTCTTCGACGTTATTACAATGTTGTTGAACTTCTTTCAGCTGCATATTCAGCTCTTCTTTGATTTTATCCATTTGACTGCCATACTGCTGAAGAGTGCTGACCTGTACCGTCAATTCATGGTTTTTATTTTCCATTTGTTTACATTGCTTCTGAATGTCTTTCAATTGAACTTTCAATTCCTGATTGTTGCTTTCTATTTGAGTGCTATGTTGTTGGAGATTGTTCGCTTGCAATGCAAGTTCCTGATTCTTGTTTTCCACTTGTTGAGTATGTTGCTGAAGAGTATTCATTTGCAGTATAAGCTCTTGGTTCTTACCTTCCACTTGCTTGCAATGTTGCTGAAGGCTGCTCACCTGTACCATGAGTTCTTGATTTTTTTTTTCAATCTGATTGTAACGTTGTTGCATCTCTTTTGCGGCATCCTTAAGTTCATGATTTTGAGTTTCGATTTGGTTGCTATGTTGTTGTAGGCTGCTAACCTGAACCATAAATTCATGGTTTTTATTGTCTACTTGTTTACAGTGTTGCTGAAGCTCTTTGACTTGATCTTTCAGCTCCCGAATAATGCTCTCCATTCGACTGTCAAGAGGATGAAAACTAGTAACATACAGTATGAGTTCCTGATTTTTAGCTTCTACTCGATCACAATGTTTCTGAAGGTCTAAAAGCTGAGCTTTCAGTTGGTCATTCAAGTTTTCCATTTGATTGCGATGTTGTTGAAGACTGTTTACTTGCAATATGAGGTCATAGTCCTTGTGTTTGACTTGGTTACAGCGTAGTCGAAGATCGTTAATCTCATCTTTCAGCTTTTTATTAAGGGTTTCGATTACGTTGCTATGTCGCTCATGACTGTTTAATTGCTGTTTTAGGTATTGGTTGTCTTTTTCGTATTGTTCACATCGTCGATTAAGACTAATGAGTTGGTCCAATAAAGACATATCTTTCATGTATAAACGATCTGCTATTCTAGAAGCATATTTATCACAGGGTGTTGTCAGTTGGTTTTTGAGTTCTCGCATTTTACATGAAAATGTCCTGTTTGGAAATGAGATTCTGTTGTATTCATCTAAATAATCACTTTTTCCATAACCTATATGAAAAATTGTACAAACTATTAAGCGATAATCAAATTATTTCGCAAACTTACGCGCTTCTGATAAATGTTTAAAGGAAGAAGCTCGTTCACCAAGAGGCTTGCAGCAAGCTCGATCGCTTTTCGACTCGAGTTTAGTCGGAGATCGGTCGGATGGACGAATGCATGACGTACATCTTCTGCGATCATTGGAACGATTGTCGCATGCTCTGCAGTAGATTTTTGGAGTGATTGGCTGTGTTGTCATCTACAAAAAGGCATAAATTCATTCTAATGGATACTGTTTCAGTACAGTCAGATTGGATGATTTTGTCTGATGTTCATAAAGCAGAGAAGACAGCAACAAATCAGTCATATGTGAAGATGTATCATTCTTCTATGTTTTGTAAATCGTGCGATTGCTATCACTTTCTATTTCTCGAAAAATTCATAGATTATGTGTGTTTCAATTGCTTGAGTTTTGACCTAATATCAAGCATTTCATTTTTGAGAAAATAAATCGCAAGAAAATTTTATAAAAAACATTTGGTAGATTATTTCTAAGACATCTCGTGTATCTAGTATTTTTATTGTACATGAAGTTTCATGATGCGCATCTAATCTTTTTGTTTAGTTAATCTTCAATGGTTTATTAGTACATAAAATGTTATGTTAGTTTCAAAATATAGAATGGTTGCTGATGTTTAACCGCTTGTCTAAGCGAACAACTATACTTAGCGAGCATAAGTCTCTTTTTAACAATGGGGTGCAGATTTCCTGTTTCAAAATTAACAAACTTGAACCATCCTCAGGAGTGACACTATCAATGATAGTTTGCTCCCGACAAAATACACTAGTAGATAGATAGCTCAGCAGCTGCGTGTGTGTACGTCGTTCTCACTGTATTATTCTTTAGATAACGTGCACATGGAATGAAAACTTTGGGATTAAGAATAACGAGCTCTACGCGTAATCTCTAAATTTGAAGTTTATTTTATCAAAACACTAAGATTTTTCATCACATCACTCAAAAGTTGTCATACTTGTCAGTTTTTGAATTCCACCTGGACATAATACCTGTAATTTTTTAAGAAGATCCGAACAATCGAGCGTGAGCAACTGTTTGGAATCCTTTTTCAGCTCTATCCAACCATCAAATCTGTAAATTTTTGGGGTTTGTTATAGGATATTACAGATAGTTTTGTAAAGATAATTTGCGAATATCTAGAGTGATTTTTTTGAAGATTATTATAAACATGAGAAAGAAAAGTGCTACTTCACCGATACTCCGAATAATTATTCAATTCCCTCTTAGATGTTCCTCTTGCAGCCGTATACTACTTTCATTTTCTCCATAGCGAGTCAAATTTAATTCAGTATATTTCAAAAGATACGTAGAATATTACGTTCTACATCAACTTATTTTAACCATTAGGTGATCGAATATATATTTAGAGTATCCATGAAGTTGCTTAAATTAAATTGTAGTAGTAAAGTAGCGCTTTTTCTTCTAATTCCAACGGTCTACAAAAAGTGTCTCTAGATATCACCAAAAAAGGTTATCCTTTATACTCTTTTGTGTCTCTGAGAAAAGCTATGATGAAACCTTGATGCAACCCTTACAACGTCACCAGTATACACTTTCCTTGCGTAGTAATCAACCGAGCACTATTTCACCTTAATTAGTACTAATTAATTTAACACTTGTCTTGATTAATATCGATAGAATCTTCCAAGAGAGGTTAAAAAAGATCTAAACAGCGTCTCGAAAAATAGATGGCGTCATTGTCAGATAAAGTCTGGACTCTGAAAATTTTGTAACATGGATTAGAAGTTTGGAACGCAGGAAGCTCACTCTTCTCAATCACACTTTCACTGATATCAGATTCGGTATTTGGGACAGGTCTTTTAGTTTCTGGAAATTCATGTGGTATTCCCATGTGCGAAATTTAATATTTTATATTACTTATACAGGTGTTAGTTATCTACCTATTTACCTAGATCATTGTTTCTGCTGTTTTGCTATATTTCTTATAGTCTTTTTAAGGATTTTGAATAATTAGATTCGCTGGAAAAATTATGATCATTCACGTGAAGAATATTTATACTCACAACCACACTTACAATGCAAACCGTAATAAAATAAATCTAAAAATTCAGGTCCAAAACAAATAGGTTCTGTTTTTATTTTCTAGGCATTCATATATGTGTCTGTGTACGAAACGTGAAAAGATGAGATTTTTTTGTGTATTCCGAATATTATCGATATAATTATTTGTCACAGATCTTTCATATAATTTCGTGGAGCGATAGTAGCATTTTTTCTGAGTCGAGATACATTTGATTATTGATTTTACGCTTGTTTCTTTGTCAACAGGCTTCTCATTCTCATCAATCAGGATCATCTTTTAAAAATAATATCAAGAATGATAACATTGGAGAGCTGGATTGCTACATGTTACCATTGACTGCTCGAAATGTAATATATTTCATTGTTTGTCTTAAATCTCAACAAGAGCTTTTAGTAGCTCACAAGTTTGACAAAAACTTTTTATTGATTGAGGAGTCATATTAATATTTAAACTGACAACTAACTTACTTGCTACCTGTAGTCAAACAATTGAAGGATACCCAATGGTTATGATCGCTTGTATGTCGATGAAACAAGAGAAATCATTTGAAATTAAAAAATCTCTGGTATTTATTCAATAACTTTCTTTAGTAAGAAGTGCGCTTTCTCTTTCACCTGCTTGTTTACCCAACGCTTGGCAAAATTCAATTACGGTGAAAGAAATGAAAAAACAACACTTCATCCAACGATGTACATGTTTATTATTCTCATGATTGTCAAGGACCTTTTTCAATCATCATCATTGTCCATATACGAAAAAAAGCCAAAACACAAAAAAGAAGCAGCAAAAACACAGTATATTTTTCCATGTTTGTAAGCACCAGCTCGAATGATGAAAAAACAGCTATTACAGATTCAACTGCATTTAGTTTTGCACGCTATCAATGAAAATCTTACAAAAAATACCATGTAAGAAAAAATTGATTAAAGTCAACCATTTACGTAAAAATCGATTTTAAATCACTAAAAAATTTATTTTAGTCGATTTCTTGGTAAATAATCGATTTTAATAGTCTTTATTTTGATTTAAAATTTGATTAAAACCTGATTAAAATTGTGCCATTTTAATCGATTCTTACCTTTTAATCAATTTTAATCGTGAACATTGCAAATATTCGCTTTTCACAAGATTCAAAATGAAAACCTTGATTTTCACACAATTTTTTCGATCGAGAAACTATGAACTTATTACTGAGCTAAGATCAAGCATTCATAATAGATTGGAACTCATATATAAATTGTTTCAAAATTCAGATGGTGAAATTACTTGAAAACGATTTAAATCGATTTTTTCACATGGGATCTGAGGATATGGATGCCACATCTGCAATAGCCGATCGTGTTAGTAGCTTTAAATTTTCTTATAAATTCCAACGAAATATTCAATGATCAAGTGTTTATTCTTCAAGAATAAACACGGATATGCGTCAGATTAGGTGTAGATCAGCTAACAGATACTTAAAGGTGAGGATGACGATGATTGAAGCGAATCGCGACGTGTTTCAACCTTGCTAAAGAGTCTCATCAGATGGTTTCGACTTTATAACTATTCAATGATTTTATGTTATAGATTCACCAATGAATATCTTCAATATGGGTATCTTAGTTGCTCTCGTTTAGGTTCGGGGAAAAAAGCATAACTTTTGCAACTTTGATCCTATTCCATCAATATGTATACTATAAAGTCTTTCTAGTTTTTTGAAAGTTTACTAAAATTATTATTTCATTTTTACAAAATCAATTGTAGAAAATAAAGCAGATTCATTTTTCAAACTAAGATCTTGGTAGATTTGGAAATGTTCAAGATATATGCTTCTCCTTTGATAAAGATGATTGCTCTATTGTTAGACGCAACGGACAGTCCTTCATATCTTGTAGATGATGCAATGAAACTTAATGTTTTCAACATTTTTTCATTAGCGATCATAAACATTTTTAGTTCGTTTTCTTATGTTTGATACATTTCTTGATTCACCTAATTCATATAAACGTGATAATCATTAGTAAATTGTGAACAGCAAAAATAACTTTAATCAAGCGACCATTGTGATGGAAAATAAATATAGTAATATTTTTTTTCACAGAGAGCTAAGTTAAAAATAGAATCTCATTTATTTTCTACAGTTTATTTCTGAAAATGAAATAGTAATTTTTGCAAACTTTCAAAAAACTAGAAAGGCTTTATAATATATATATTAGTGAAATAGAATGAAAATTGCAAAATAAGAATGAGAAGAAAACAAGTAGCTCGAAGAATATGAGCAAAAAAAAGAGATTGAATCGTTTCTTTGGTTGATTATTCTAGTGGGTATGAATAACTTGCCAAATATGAAACTTTATTGAAGTAAAGATATGATCTTTCATAATACATTTATTTCTTCTATCATGTCAGGAAATTGTTTTCTTCAATTTTTTTTTGTAGTATACATTTGGCTAATACATCATTGAAACTAAAATGACACTCTAAAGACTATAGTAAAATTTACAAAATTGAGAATTTTACTGAAATTTTACGGAGAAATTTCAAAAAAAATTTATAACTTTGACCGCTATATGATGCAATCGATGACAGTATGATAGAATTCGAAGAACAATCAAGCCTGAAGCAATGCTTGCCTCTAAAACCATAAAAAGAAGTTATAAAATTTGGTGCTTATGTGATCCTATCATTGATTTTTTATTCAAGTAGCGAATCTATTTAGAAAATGAGAAAACTAGTGGAAAAGAAATATCTTTGGGCAAATGTGTTGTTTTCGATCTTATATCTGGTCATAACTTCCAAGGAGAAAATCTGTATTTCAATGATTTTTTTATTTCTCTCAGATTATTAGAAAAGTTGAAGCTACACAACATAAAAGTCTGTGGAACTATCAGACCAGATAGGGTAAATATTCTATCGAATTCTGCCAAGAAAAATATAATGGAACGAGGAGATTGCAAATTGATGGTTACATTGAACAGCATTATCTTCATATGGATGAACACCAAACATATTTTCTTGACTTCAACTTATTATAAAAACAACGAAGTTGTTTCGGTTTCTTGTCGTTTAAATGTTTAACCTATTACAATTACCCGTTCGAAAACAGTAAAAGTTTATAATCAGTTGTCATATAGAGTTGACCAGCTTAGCTAAAATATATTTTGCTATTCAGATTTTCGATCGAACATCGAGTGCTTTATTTGTAAATTGTACTTTTTCTCTCACCGATGAAAAAAAAATGTTTTTTCGATTATCACAAGATTTTTATGTACCCATTTTGAGTTAAAATAAAATAGAACGGTTGAAAGTGTTTTTTTTCAATTAAAAAAGCATTGGTGCTCAAAGAGTTAATTAGGAGCAAGGAGGAAAGAGAGAAATATAAAATATTATGTATTGCACAAGAAATAAAACAGAAAAGGACATTGGTTGATTGTCGCAAACTCCATTCGCCTTGGCAGGTTGGTATAATGTGATCCTTGGTGTCATATTATAAAAAGGACATTTGTTCCTTAATATATCGTTGATTAACCTTGTTTTGACTAAATAATGAATTCCTTGGCACATCATTCTGTCTTTTTTTATGCTAACGGGGAATAGACATTTTTTTGCTTGTTTTTTCTGTAAAATAAATCTTATTTTACTTCCATCACGATTCTTAAAAATCCAAATCCGCTGATTTCACCTAGCAATATCATCGTTTTTGTTTGTCATGGTGTAAAAAACATCTTCTCAAATGTGAGTAGCTAGAAGCTGTTTCTTCCAACCAACTGAGTTCCATTAAAGATTTTTCATACTTCGGTCCGAATAAAACATAGTTTTATCCGAATCGTATAAGAATGAACTCTTGCAAGCACGTTTATTATATAAGTAATACCATACTTTATTCGTATCGAAGTGAAAAGAAACCTTGCTGGAATCGAATTAGTGGATGGGACAATGTGAAAAGATAAATTCTTCGATGCCAATAGGATCGGTTGAAAGTTTTTGAAAAATCTAACTGGCATAAAATAGAAATTACTTCACAAAAAAAACTGAGCAATTTTCAGTCATCGATTCAATGGTCAGCAACAATAATTTCTCTCCATTATGAATATATCACCAATTTAATGCTCATAATACATTTTTTTCGTTTGTATTTATTCCTTTAAACCTATAAATGTGGAAAAATCAATGATTATAGTATCGCTACGACAAAAATCCATTTCTGTGTACAGAATGATTGAACAGAACAGATTGAAAGTAGAGAAGTATCGTAAAATAAACTAAACTGTCAGCGAGCGATCCGCTTGAGCCATCCTCTATGATGTGTACTAAATAAGTATTCTTTTGTCGAATCAATAACAAATCGATTTTGACCTTCATTTTTCAAAAACCAGTTGACAGCTTCTTGTGGTCCATTACAAGGTCCATCAAATTTAGCTTCAGCACAGTACATAGTATGCCATTTACTCGATAGTCGAGTGTCCTGAACAAGGATATAATTACTGATATTTGATACATAATTTTGATAGTAAATTATTTCTTCATAAACAGCTTGAGCATAGTGATTGCCATCGAGTGAAATGAATACGTTTGCAGGTTTCATCTCAGTAAATGTACCATTCACCAGCATTTTTGCTTCTTCTGAAGCGCTCGAGTATGGAATAAAGATGATGTAATCAGCAAGAAGTGGATATCTATTAATGTATAATTTTGCTTCTGGACTGATATCCATGGTAATGATTTTGAATGGGCGAATCCTTTTCTCGGTTGCATTATACCGATATTGGTACATGATTGAAGCAAAGAAAAGAGCAGCAGCGCCTCGATAAGTGCCCGTTTCAATAACTAGATCAACGTCTTGGTCATGAAGTATCTCGGCAATCGTAATAGCATCATTTGGATTTTGCAGAAAATGAACTCCAAGAAACGACTTTTTGAGCCTGAACAGAAAATTGAAATCAATTATTAGATGTCAAAACAAATCATGATTCATCGTTAGGTTAACAGTTTAAGCATAAATCTTTCGTGCAGTATCAAACCATGGATTAGATATGGAACAATTTTGCAAAAGTGAATCATAGAAGACGAAGGTGTATTTGCTATTTCGAAATCATTATTACAGAGTGCTAGAACCAAACTGTGGAAGGTTCAGTTAAATATACCAGAGAGTATAGATGTATACGTTTTCAGTTTATTTGTCAGTTTTGCTTTCATATATAAAACATACATAAACTGTCGGTAGAACCGAGATAGAGTCAAGCTATGAAGAAAACTAGTGCTTCTCTCCATTTTTGGGAAGAATTCTCTTCCATATTATCATCTTTTCTTTGCATCTTCAATGTTAACATCTTCTCCTTGATCATGCTCGTTTTCCTGTTTAAAAAAAAATACATGTAGGGTTATAATCCAGAGTATTTATTTGAAGAAGATGTGATGCTTCTAACAAGATGTCATTGTTTTTATGATTAAATTCTGATTTTTCGGAAGTCTCAAACAGCAGTTAAAAGCAATTGATGCAACTAGATATCGTTTGAACTTAACTGAATATCATCTTAATCAACAGAAATATGTAGATCAAATTTTGATAAGAAAATTAGACAATCATTCCATGATGTCATTGAAATGATTGACATGAGCTTCTTTCAATCTTTTATTCTGAAGCACAGATGTTTATTGTTTTATTCGACTTGATGAGGTCATTCTATTATGTGCCACTGTTAGACTCGCAACAAAAATTGATTAATCAAGAGTTTTGGAAAAATGAAACGATATAAGTGACTAATATTATAACTCATATTGAATCACACGAATCTCAAATTCTTCTAATTCAGTACTCACCATTCCTTATTCAACTCATAATATCTATAGAATTGTTCGTAGAATTGTGCTACATTTCCATTATCAATGATTAACTTTGCTGGTGGACACGTCTTGGTTTGGCTAATTTCTGATAATGTTGAGTTTGCAGCAGTTCCAATAGAGGTAGTCAATGTTTTTGTTTGTGTCTGCCAATAAGGCAGCAGTCCCAAAGTAAAAATAATACCACTAAAAAACCCGATGAAAATGGATTGCAACGATCTGTTCAACATATAGAAAATATTTATCTGAAATGAAAGAAGAGCGAGTGATATACAGATCATTTCAAGTTTGAGACAGCAAGTGTTATCTATGTAAATTGCTCGATTAGTTTGACAGAAGACACATGTCTGCTTCAATTGAAGTCAAACGTAACTTGTTTTCTTCTATATTGGGAAGCATAGCATGCTTCATGTTCGTGGACGTCGACTGCTAAAACGATTTATGCCTAATGCTGATTTAATTAAAATGCATTAACGTCACAAAACTTATGGTAAAGCGTGTAACAAAATAATCTTGACAGGTTTTAGCAATTGGTTCTATTTAAAATGTCTATTAACATTACATTCATTTTAAACATTATTTGTACGCGATATATTCGTACTACTCTCCCTCGGACAAAAAAAAAATCATTTTCAATTTCACTTCTACATCGTTTAATACTTTGTTTTAAAAAACAAAACATACCACAAGATACAGCATGAAAAGAACTACAATCTATAAAGTAAAGTTGATTTTAATTGTGTGCTCTTTCGTTTCAAAAAAAAAGCAAAATTGTGTGCGATCGGTTTTCGACGCTGCGGAAATCTCTTTTTTTTCTATACGACGAAAAACTCTTTTTCCATATTTCATTCCTTTATCGGTTAATATGTTTGCATAAAAAAGAACAAAATATACCATAAAATTCAACGTGAAACGCTCTACAACCTAATAAATAAAACCTATTTCAATTATGTACCTTTTATTTTCAAAAATAGTAGAATTCTATGAGACCAATATCCGGCGCTGCAAAAAATCGTTTTACTAGAAGGACGAGAAATTTCTTTCTTCTTATTTGAACAAATTGTTCTATATAAATTATAGAGCTTTTCACGCTGCATCTAGCGGTATATTTGGTTTTTTTTTAACAAAGTATAAGCGATGTAAAAGTGAAATGGACAATGATTGGTTTTTTTTTGTCCGAGAGAGACTGTAGGACTCTTCATTCAATATATCGTAAAAGCTAACTACATGACGTCTTTTCCTATAGATAGTTGTTAGCTTTACGAATTTCTGTGTAAGTGATCTCAAATGCAGTATTGTGGACCAACAAATCTGTTCGCTGACAATTTTGCTTCTGCATTTATAGAGAAAAATCAGTTTTAAGGTTTCCAGCTCATCAGCAAGTGTTAATGAAAGCATAACTTACATCATACTAATGGATGACCCAGCTTAAATAGTCCTTTTAGTATTTGGCATATTCTTCATCTATAATTCGGCATAAAAAAAGAACTTTTTTACAGAAAGATTCTTTGTCAAATTCTCTACGAAACGTATATGTTTATATTACCTTAAATAGTTTCCATTATTTTGCGATATGCGATACAATTGATTGGTCCACGAGTTATAACTTTCAAACACAACAGTTTATCAAATCTTTTTTTATTGCACATTTTAATTTTTAGATCATCGTTACTTTAGATATCGATCTATTCCAACCAATGAACTTTATAATTTCATCCCATATGCAGTAATCCAATATATTAAGATCAGGACTATGAGGTCACCAATGGTTTTTATCGATAAATCCTGAAAAATTATCATGACGCCAATGTTGTATTAACTGATGAACGTGAGGTTTAGCACTGGCTTGTTGGAACGTTCAATCATTTCTTAATACATGATTTCCATATTTCAGAGCCACAGATAGCATCTTCTTAATGTATCGGTTATGTTCGGCTGTATCTTGATCATGTATTAGCAAAGGAGATGCATCTTTTGATCGAACACCTAGCCAAACTACAACCCTTTCAGGAAATGCTTTTTTTTTGACGAATACCATTTTTTATCAGCTTCATCACGATTTACAGCGTAAACATAATCGCTTTGGATATTGTGAACATCATCGATGTCAAACATCGTTTCACTAGAAAACAGAATATTTAATATTTCCTGCTCTCAAAAATCTATTCGCGTCCAATTCACTATTTTTTTCTTTTATCTCCTTCTATGAGTACTGGCTCGATCAAATGCTCGTATAGTTAGCAGCCAAAATATTCTCAAAGAATCCTTCGAGCACTTGTTCGATATTTACCTAATTCAAGTGCAAGTTTTAGACTTGATTCCTTATTTTGTTGCAGTCCCTTTTTTGACCGTTCTTTATAACATCTTCAGTTTGAATTGCACGTGAAGGAACTGATGGTGTTGTCGAATCGATAAAACCAGTTTCATGTTTCATTTTACAGCTTCTTTTAGTCATTGTCAAACAAAGTACTCTGTTCAAATCATAAAAAATTTCGTTAGATAATCACCATTTTCTGTCCCCATGACTGAGTGATTAGGTTCTTCGACACGCATCCATACGGTACTATCCAGGGTTGGCAAATCCAAATTTCAAAAATCAGGAGGTTTTCCGAAAAAGCAGGAGAGAAGCAGAAGAATTTTTGAGGTTAAGTTAAACAGAAAAGTACGGACAGTTTTCTCCTGTAGAGACAATATTGTCACTGTTATTTTACAAACTCTTGTAACTTTTCTCTTTCAAATGAATAAAGAAATAATTATCTCACAAGTGAAATGAAGAAAGAAGATAGGTAATCATAAGTATCTCGATATCTCGAATTGAAAATCTAAAAACAAAACTTCTCAAATAAATCTATGTCTGCATACCTGTCTACTGTGCTCATCATAAGATCTCAGATCCCTTGTTTCTGTCGCCGGAACAATTAAAAATGGATCGAAAGGATGCTGAAAAACTACGGAACCAAGCGATTTCATAGTTCTTCAGTGTGTTTCTTACGCCGAGTTCAGGTCTACTTTCTCTAGAAAACTGCCGATTTCTTAGTCGGTCCCGATTGGATCATGCTGAAACTTGTTAGACAAAAAATCGGCCAGGTCTGCTACCAAGTGATCTGCCAGAAACCGATGGAAATCGGATGAACACGAATGATTTAAGATTTTCCTGTGTTCTGACATCCCACTCTGTCTCTTTTACCTCTTTTCTCACCGAATTGTAGGTTGTTGGCGAAAACATCCACGAATATATTGATTGATATTACCCAACCTGACCGTCGATGGGTCATTTCGATAGTTCATTTTAATTCTTTCTTGAAAATCTCGGAATTTTTTTCGATGGGTTCATACCTATCAAAATCGAATAACCCATCTCCGAGTGGTCGACCCATCGGAAAATGTCACTTCAAACACTCGATTTGAGCGTTCGATGGGCATCGGAGAATCCATCGAAACGTTCTTCGAGCACTCGAAAAAAGGTTAGAAAGAAAAAACTTTGGCATATGCACGACTATACGTCGAGCCCTCGATGCCTAACGAACATATATTCAGAATAGGAGGAGAATTAGATTCGAACATATGTACTTACGATTATGAACCATGCATCGACGGGTTGATCTAACCATATCTTGATCTTCTAACTACAGAAACATGTTTTATCAATGTATCCACTATGCGATATTTCTTTTTTTTCTTTATATTTCAGGCCTTGCTTTTCATGAGTATAACTTCTTTCTTATATTCTCATTTAGTCAGACGACAATCATTATTTTCTAGAATATTTTTTGCAACTCAACATTTTATAATTTAACATTAATAAAATATTGTGGAACTCTTTGAGAAAGAGACATGAAGAGTAGATGTTCATATAATAATGATAAAAATTGATTAATGACAAAAAAATTAAGATTAGTTAATATAGATCTGCCTATAATCAATAATCATAAAGCTCAATGAGAACACTAGTTTTCTGGAAATCGTATAATACTATTTTTGTTTGGATCGATTGATAATTAATAATAGTGAATATTAATCGACTTTCAATCTATTGATATCTCAAATGGAAGCAAATTCTAAGACAGGAATGTAAAAATGTTCAAAGATTTTCAATACATTTGATTAAGCTTCTTTCGTATATAGCTTGAAATTTATGAGAGAATCAAGTGCAGATCTGACTTTGAGATTATCAGCGATCGTATCCAAGCATCAAAGATTTTCCTAACGACATCTTTATAGCTGATCTTTGACAATTTTAATAAGCTTCTATTGCACACAAAGAAACGAGTGATCGAATAGCGCACTTAGATGTGTTTCTTTCACCGAATACTCGCCATTTCAATAGAATCGGAGGGCTCGAAAGAAAGCCAGATGAGTGAAAAGAAGAGGCAACTTTTCAATTCTTTCAGAATATTTTCACGCTTGCTGAAATTCGAGCACTCGTAGAAAGTCGATTGGTCGAATAGCCAAGATCGAGGGAATCGAAAGTGTAGATGACGAACGATTAGTTTTTTCGAGGGATGCGCATTATAACAGAATGGAAAAAATTTGATCTAAATGATTCTCGAGCATTAGCCGTGCCTGTCGAAGGCCTTTTTATATCTACTTGGGTATTATGTCGTAAAAAAAATGCCATAATATAAATCGATATGCTCGCCAATCAACTTGTATAGTTAAGGCAGCGCAACGCATGTGTCAAAATGAGACGAAGTTCTCAAATTGGGTAAATCTGCCCTAAAATCCTGCCAGTTCTGATAGGATTTCTTCGACAAGATAGCCTCCGACAGTATGATGTCATAAGCGGAAGCTTTCTCCTTACTGGATACTGATAAAATTTTTTTTATGTTGAATCCAGCAATATCTGATTCTTCAAAATTGCTTGACTGATTACAGATCCTACGATATACTGCTAGATTACCTGGATGCCATTGATTTATCGTCAAAATGAAGCAAATTCGATGTTCTCGTGTTTCTTCGTGCATGATTACATTTTGGACGATTGTATGTCTTCAAATCGCAGACGGAGAAATATAATCGTATAAAAAGAAATACAGAATAAAATAAAAACTGAAGGCGAGCTTTGTTTGCCCATAAACGATCATATTTCTGCACGTGCGATCACAGAGTTATACAATCACAATTCTGAGTCATATGATACGCCGCATCTCTCTGATTATGATCATGTCTGTTTGGCATGGGTTAATATTGACAATGGCTTGATGATTCTTCGTAGAAATTTGATATGCTGGAATAAGTTAGCAACAAATAGAAGCACCCGGTAAGCAAAAAGCAAGGAACTCTACAATCTACCCGATACATGTATGTCGTTTTCTACAAAACGTAAGGAGATGACTATGTTTCGTTGTGAAAAAACACGCATTTTCGACAGCACGAAATAAAACAATTTGATCAAAATCTTAGAAGAATTGGTGCAAATTGAAAAGAAAAGAAAAAATACGATTCTCACATGTGTAACTATCCGGAAAAAAAACAAAAACCACATGTAATGAATTCTAATCGTGACTATTTCTGTGTGCCTACTTAGTTGAATAGAGCTATATTATTGTCAGATATTCTGTAAATAGAATAGACTTTTTTTTTCTAACGTTTACCACCATTTTCTAATGCATACATAAGCAGTTGCACAATAATCTCTACGGACAATTAGAAGTTTTATTTCTTTATTGCTCTTTCAAGTCATATTCAACCTCTACGAATAGTGTATGAGTTTTGTCGGATTCATAGTACTATTGTGTCAATGGTTTTCCGTTTTCTTCGGATAAAAATTATCCCTTTTTTTTCTCCTATTTTCTCTAGAGTATTGGTGGGGTACCAGTGTGTTTTACTTATTATTTTAGAATGGTCGATGAGAAACGCTATATGTTTATTCTTTTATGATATCCCTTTCGACAATTCTCATAGTCGGGATTGTTCTTTTCTGAATTTTTTGAAAATTTTCCCGAGATTTTCAGGCATTTCTGTAGTTATGTATGCTTTATTCTACTGGTATTGTCACGCTTATTTATTTACTGATGTAAAGAGAGTAGACACAAATATTTTATAAGAATATGACAAGAAACTAAAAAGGAAAACAAACTGAATATGGCATACAAAATATTTACGATTCTGTCAGCATGGCTTTTGCAATATGGCTACTTTTTTCTGTCGAGAAACCTTTGTGTTGACAATTCTTGACTGTTTAAGAAATAATTATGAAACTCTGTATAATCAGAATGACCGTTCATTCTAATTCTTAATTCTACGTCAACAAAATGATATGTGGTTCGGCTTCGATTATCATTTAATAAAAATTTCATATGAATGAAAATTCACTCTCAATCAACATTGGAGATAGGCACGGTAATAAGAGAATGTAACTGTGCATTAAGCACATTTTCACTATCAACACGATAAGCAAGGACATTATCGTCTCTACGTTTAATGATGCTTTTTCTTTTCTAGACTTTTTTTACTGATTTAAAACGTCACTAAAGAAGGAAGCCACCAAAAAACTGAAAATCAGTAGAAAAGCTTCAAAATCAGCTTTGGAATTCCGGAGAATTTTTATCAGAAGAAACGTTTGAAAATCAGGAAGTTTGGCAACTCTGTTTATGATATGTCACTGTGGATCTCTAGATTCTTAGCCATGGTTTCAGGTAAAGGCTTTCTGGATGTCAGGGATAAGACAATATAGTTGGCTCTAGATTTTTAGGAACGGAACTGAAAGTGATACTCTTATACGTGTAATTCGATCCTCAAAATTCATTCTGAATAAAATGCTCTAGTGATACGTACCTTGCTTTACGATCAAATAAAAAGTTATAAAGCTTGGTTGGGCCACTTATTCGCTTTCTTCAATCGATAAGAATAATAAAAGTCTTATCAACGTGCACATGTTTCTTACACAATTATATATAACGACTACTACTGATAAGTTCTTACTCTTCACATACATCAAGTAAGAAATGCAAATATATAGGTGCTCAAACATAAATTTTACTATTTCTATTTACACAAAATTTTCTATTCAGATTAATTAGAGTTTTACATACGTAAGTGTAAATATTGAAGATAGAATGTTCTGTTTCTCTTCTAGAAAATAATGTGTTTGAAATTATATTACGAAAATTAATCAGTTCGTCTGTCTCAAAATTTTTTGATTAATGTTTTCTAATTAATAAATCGTAGATCTTGATCTATTGTGTTAGTAGAAGATTGTCTTTAGTCAAATTAATTAAATGGACTCCTGCTAAGCCTTCACTCAAACTAGTTCGTCAGGTCAACTATTCTCTCTATCATTCACATATCAGATTACGTCAGATAGAATAAAAGTAATAGTATCAATAATACCCAGGAAAAATGGACTTCTCCATATTTTAATGAATTCTCTTTTGATATTCATGGTTTTTTTCTACCTAAAAATTGATCAAAGTGATAAATAATATCAACTTATTTAAACAGATTGTTTAAATTTTGATCGGTTTTATACGATTCTTGGCTTTGAATCCATGCTATCAATTATGAGAGTTTAACTAATTGTGATCTACAATGTGTCCCAAAAATCCCTTCCCAAAAGTTTTATCGTATATCTATACTACATCATTTAATTTTATCAACGATTTTTTTTTCTTAAAGTTGAAGATATCGAGTTTTTATCCGAAGCACTTTTGATACTAACTTGCAAAGGTATAACTTTTAATCGAAATACAAAAGTTTTGCTTTCTTTGTGTTTTCAGAAAAACATTATGCATACTTTTTTTTTCTTTAGTTATTTAAACTTTTTGAGGCAGCTTTCTGTAGAACTCAGTACGCTCTATTCACCCATATAGAAATATTAAAGTAAACAATCGAGCTGATTTTTCAGCTACTTGCATTTCACAAAGAAAACAGAATTTTTTTATTTCGATCAAAAGTCATAACTTTGCAGGTTTGTATTCAAAATAGTTCGGATAAACAAAAATTTGTTATCTTCAACTTTAATTTAAAAAGAAATTTTTGATAAAGTTAAATGACATGGCAAAGATACTGTCTGGGCGAACTGGTGTCCCCCTACCGTTTTTTTGCTTTCCTTACTATACTTCTTGTATTTTTCAATCTACTATAAATACCGAGAGAGCCCGAAACGCGCTGCATCCTTTGGCATATTTAACTTAAACATCAAATACAATTTTAAGTATAAAAAATGTGTTAGACGACAAAATGACATCTTTTTTCACTATAATATATATCGATATCTAGATTATAATGAAAGAATCTATAAGAACAATGTTAAGGTCTATCATAATATTCATACGTATTGACACTTCTAATTTTAGCACAGATTTAATACATGCTTGAATTACTTTATAAATAACATATACACGTTTATTATTCATTAATTCGATAAATTTGAAAATGTAATTCTTAACTTCTTCGCGTTTCATTGCACGAGGCCGACCATCTTTTCTCTTTTGATTTAATCACTTGACAGTACCATGCGATTGACGATACCAACGAGGGATCCACGAGAAATTTAATTTATCCCATTTTACTTTTAAACTATAAAATTTAGTACTTTGTCACTCCTTTTACTCCCTTTAGCTCCTTTACTTCATTGAAATGAGTAAAGATGATAAAGAGATTAAAAGGACGAGTAAAAGGAATAAACGGAGTAAAGCGACTAAAGGAAGGAAAGAGAGTAAAAGAAGTAAAAGGAATAAAAGGAGTAAAGAGATTAAAGGGAGCAAAAGAAAGTAAAAGAACTATTATCTTATGATTTGCAGCATATGTCTATAGATATAAATTTTAATATGTTATATTGTTGCTTCTTACTCTCGACGAAGAAATGTAAGGATAGAAAAGTAAAATGGAATAAAGTTAATTTCTCGTAGACCTATAATACCAACTCATAATAAGTCTGTAACCATCTTTAATTTTAAACCGTTCAGTCAATGATTTAAATCAACAACCAAAAATTCCAGGACGATATTTTTCAAGCACATTGTGCTTGAATTGTGATGTATATGTGCCATATATACGAGCCATAGTAAACAGAATTACTTTCAGTCAATCGCAATGTATATATGTGCGTATATAAGAAGTACATCGATAGTGGAAAAAGAAGAACGAAAAAGTTATAGAATTCATATTTTCATGTGCGTGTTAACATGACATTGTAGACGATATGATTTCATGTAGTAAAAAATGTAATTTTTTCTTTTAATACATTTTTATACCTAAAACTATATTTGATATTGAGTTAAATATACTAAAGGATGCATCGTGTTTCGGGCTTTCTCGGTGTACACAGCAGATTAAAAAAATAAAAGAAGTATAGTAACGAAAAAAAAGAACGATAGGGGAAAAATCAATTCGCCTCAACAGTACAACTGATGAGTGTTCCATAATTAATAACCAGTTTTTATATTCCTTTTTTTTCACGTCTAGTACGTTTATTTTAAAAACAAAATATATCACAAGATGCAGCGTGCAATTCTCTAGTTTCTTTATATCGGGAACTCAATTGTCAGTGTACTAAACATATCGATGGACGAAGCATAGTTCGTGTAGTCATTCGATAATGCAATTAATGTGATTATTGATATGTAAAATTTTGAAACTTTCCAGATTCTTTTCTGTAAATAAAGAAATATTTTATATATGAAATCTTATCGTAAAAACATAAAACTTTTATTCTTACATACAAGTTGAAGTATTTTGGACATTGAATCAATTATATTGTTAAATAAAAATGTATATAACTAGAAGTTTTTTATTGATAAGTAATAATGAATGAAAAAAAGTATTTTCAACGTGCTTGTATTATTAAATTGAAATATCTAAAATAAAATGATTGATTGTTTTTTTGCATATCTTTCTTTTTAGAAATATATATAATAAAAAGTATTAACTGTCATACAGTAAAGCTTTTTATGATGAATATCTGCAAAAAAAGGATCCAATAAATATTGATAAAAACTGTTTATAATTAAATATTTAATAATATTTATTACATAAATCTAATAGAAAGTTTTGTCATGTTTTATGTTTTAGTAAATTTTTTATGTGAAATCGAGCATTGCAAAATTCTTTGTTAATTTATGTTTTGAATACAGATATTGTATCCTTATCTTGAATAAATCAATTCTCTTCGTCATATCTATTATAAATATCGATATGCAACTTTATTTCAATATATGGAATAATATTGTTTTATTTATTAAAATAAATCGCTCAATATTCGATAGAATTCTGTGGAATACTTGAAATTATGTTTAGAATATTTTCACTATTGTTTACTTTATTCGATAAGGTATTAGGAAGAAAAATATTTTTTATTTGAAATTTATCGATTTATTAATAATTTCTTATATTTGAGCGTAATTGTACAGCTAATTTCTCGTTTTATATAAAATATTTACAATGTATTTCATATTAATAATATTCTTAAAAACTAACTTATGAATTGTATCAATACTTATAAAGTCAGTATATATCATTAATTACTATTACTTTTTGCTTTATTAGATTTATCAGTTTGTATTATCATACATTTTCAATTTCAAACAATTTTAGGAGATAAGTTAGTGATATATTTATTTTAATTTAATGATGAAGAAGCATAACTTTGTGATAGTGATCAAATATTTAACAATATTCAACAAAAGCACATGAATCAAGGTAAATGTTTTTTTTCATAATTAAAATTCTATGAATATTCGTCTATATTATTATAAATTTAAAGAATCTATATATGTTTTTGATAGAATAAAAATACATTGAGATATAATGTTCTTTACTATTTGTTGTCGTGAATGGATATCTTTGTTGAATAATGATTTCTATTATGCAAAATGCACAGAAAATTATAATAACGCTTCCAACTGAAGTCCGTGCCAATCAGAGATGTTCATTTTGACTAAGAATCTGTCATTGCCGCGATAGTATTTAATAAAATATGTTGATTTTCAGGGTACTACTGCTGCTAATTGATAATATTTGTAAGGTACTATCGTACAGCATACATAAATATCAAGTTTCTGTATAAATCCATGAATTTTTAAAATTTCTTTCTAAAAAATCTACCGCTGCCGCAGCGCCACGGTAATAGCGGTAGTGTCGCGATGACATCTTGGATGCCAGTATGAAAGAGACTTAGGTGTAAGCATAATAACTCGATAATGATAATATCTAGAAGTTTGTGATTTTCATCAATTGAAATACAAGAAGTCAAGTGAACCTTTTCTTCGATAATATATAAAATGGAGTCCTTTTAAAACTTATCATTTTGGAAAAATATGTAAAAGAATGTATAGAAATAATCTGCCGTCTAGATGGAATTTTGATTTTCACCTTGATTTGAATATAGAGACTTGAAATCCACTTCCTTACTCTTCATAATACTTCAATCGAAATGTCAACCTATTGTAATAAAACGTGTGAAAAAATGAGTTAAAATCAACAAAATTCTCTATTATCTGCGCATATATATACACGATTGTGTTTGCTCAATGTTAAAATGTAATAAAGAAACCATTTATATTGTACGTTACATATTCTTCGGAGGTGATTAATTTTTAAAAGGATTCCATTCTATACATTATCAAAGAAAATAATAATTTAATTTTTGTTTCAATTGGTAAATATCGCAAGTCTGTTGAATTGTGGTGCAAACATTAGTGAAGGTTAACGATCAAAATTATCATTCAATGAAAGAATATCACCTTACTCACGATCCGGTGTGGAAAAATTATAAATCTTTTTCATCACGTATTTCATCAAGTAAAAATGGTGCAAGCTATGCGAGAGTCTTCTTGAAATATTTTGATGTTTTATTAAATATAAAAAGGATATGGAACATTTATATACTTCTTTTTCTTATCAATAATATAATATTAATATGCAATTTTTCATTTTCTTCTATAGTTGCTATACTCTATGAAATCAGTATTTGACGAAACAGTATGATAAGTAGAACACAGGTGTTTTTTTTTTATACACTTATAAA
This sequence comes from Macrotrachela quadricornifera, assembly GCA_022393335.1. Classification (NCBI taxonomy): domain Eukaryota; kingdom Metazoa; phylum Rotifera; class Eurotatoria; order Philodinida; family Philodinidae; genus Macrotrachela; species Macrotrachela quadricornifera. Next base: position 118,481 of record JAJEKB010019795.1, read on the forward strand.
AGTTGATGCAGAAGCAAAATGATAAAATAAGTATTGATATAATATGCAAAGATTAAAATCCTATCCTACAAAATGAGATTTCAATTGAATATCGTCGATTTTATTGTAAACTACGTGAAAAAAGAAACAAGATCAGGATCATCTATTCTAAGAATATCTAACATTTTCGAAGTGAAACATTGCTTAAACATTTATTTGTATTATCTATGTTTCTGATTAAAAGTTTTGTTTTTATAAGATAAACATAAAATGAATATAGATCAAGTCAATTGTTAAATGTTTTCATAAGAATAATTTTTTTGTAATCTTTATATAGAAAAAAATTTGGCATATATTTAATCATTTTTTTTAATTTTATTTTGCTTCTGAGAATATAAGCAACTGTTATAATTATTTTCAATAAAATCATGAGTCAAAAAAAATGAAAAAAGAAAACGAACATCTGTTATATCATTATAAATAACATTTAATTTCGAATTAAAAAATGATCGAAAATCAATAAAAAAAAATGAAATTAATCTTATTTTTATTCATATTTTTCTTTAAAAATATATTTATTCATGCAGAAATTGATTGTAGTATATATTCAAATGAACTTGATATTATCAATTTAAATCCATTTTATGTACGAGTTCCTTATTCACCAACTGGTACATCAATTGAATATGATGAAAGATTAAAAACAGTATTTTCTTTTTATATTATTAATAATGGTAATCCAAATATAAATATATATTGTTTAAAAAATTTACGAACACTTTCATTAACAAATTCAAATTTAACAATATTACCTGATATAAAAAATTTAAAAAATTTACAAAGTTTAACAATTGAATCAGATAATGGTATGATTAGTCAACATTTACCATCTGAATTTGGACAATTAACATCTTTAACAAGTATAAAATTAGCAAATATTAAAAATCTTGAAGATTTACCTAATGAAATTGAATATTTAACTGAATTAAATTATTTAACTTTACAAAATATTCCAAATTTAAATAAAATACCTGATGAAAATATTGGTAAATTAATTAAACTTATTCAATTAAATTTAAATGATTTACCTAAATTATCAAAACTTCCATTAACAATAAATAATTTTCAAAAATTACAACAATTAACATTATCAAAAACAAATATTGATAATTTCGAAATACAAAATCTATCTAGTTTATCTAATTTAGAAATTCGAAATAATTCAATATTAACAACAATACAAATTGCAAATATGTCACAATTAAATTCTATTACTATTCAAAATAATCCAGAATTATTAACAATAAATATTCAAAATTTATCTTTAAAATCAATTAGTCTTTATCCAAATCCAAAATTAATCTCATTAAATATGGAAAATATATCTTCTCTGCAAACATTAACAATAACAGAGAATGTAGAATTAAAAACAATTACATTAAAAGATTTTTCTACATTAATTAATTTTCAATTAATTTCCTTATCAAATTTAGAATCAATTTTATTAGAAAATCTACCATTATTATCAACTGTTAGTTTTACATCAAATATTCTTTTAAATAATATTTTATTTAATAATGTACCAACAATAAAAAATCTTGATTTATCTAATTGTCAATTAACAAAATTTCCTGAAAATATTTTAACATTAAAATCATTAGAAAAATTAATAATGGCATCAAATAAATTATCATCATTACCATTATCATTTGCAACTGATTTACCTAATTTAAAAATACTTGATTTATCTAATAATAATTTACAAGGAAATATTTTTCAAACATCTCTTATTTATCTTAATGAACTTCATTTAAATAATAACTTTTTAACATCACTTGATGGTATTGGAGGATTTAAATCATTACAAAATTTTGATATAAATTTTAATAATATTTCATCAATTCCATTAGAAATATTAAAATTATCATCAAATTTACAAAGATTTACTATAAATAATAATCAATTAGAACATGTTCCATATGAAATGACAAATATGAGATTATTAACAACTCTCTATGCTATGTTTAATTATTATTCTCCAAATGAACGATATTATCTCAATGATTTATTTCGACAAACAAGAATGACATTTAATTTTAATTCATAATAATAAGATATTATTATAAATTGATGAATATTTAGTTTTTAAATAAAATTTAGTAGTTCTTCAATTAATAATCTTTTACATTATATAAAACAAAAAAAGGAATTTATTACAATAAGAAGTAAAGAGTTATGCTTTATTTTATTATATTTAGAATGGAAGGGAGAGGAAAGATGCTAGCGGTAGATTCGATTTTTTTTTTCAGTAAACATTCGCATATTTATGATTTTGCTATTATTGTATATGAATAACATAGGTAATATAAGTGCATATCTTTACAAATATGAGATAACAGTTAAGATAATTATAAGTCTATATTGTGCTTCAAACAGAATAGAAATAAACGTGTAAAATGTTGTTGTTGTCTTTTGGTATTTTTTCTATATATTTATCATTATATTCTTTTGTGGTTACAAATGAAATAAATCGTCCAACAGTTGGTATTATACGTTGGGATGCATGGAATTTAATAAATGGACAATATGATGAAATATCATATTATTCTCATCGAGCAATGACTCCTGAACATTTTCATTATCGTTTACCATTTTTTGCTAAAATAGATTCTGATAAAAATGTTAGTATAAATGGTGATATACAAGAAATAATGGATCAAGAAATATTATATGCAAAATATGCAGGTTTTGATTATTTTGCATTTGATACATATTGTTCATTTGGATCTAATTGTACAACAAATTCACCATATTGTATTCAATATTATAAACAAACATCAAATCAATATTGTCCTCAAAATCCATTTTATGGATTATATCGATATTTATCAAGTCCATATGTATCATTAATTAATTTTACTTTTGTTTTATTAGGTTCATCACCATGTGGTGATGAATTTCAAGAATATTATATTGAACATATGATGCATCCTCAATTTCAAACAGTTTTAAATGGTAGACCATTAATATATTTATTTCAATTTGGTGATGAAGAAGCACAATTATGTGGTGGAGGATGGCAAGGTAGTAGACAAGTATTTGATAATTTTAGACAAAAAGTTATAAATCGAGGTTAGGTTTTCTTTTTTTTATTTTATAATGAAAAATTTTTAGAATTATTATAGGTCTAAAAAATCCATATATGGTTTTAATGGATGGAGATATACCAAGATGTAAAGCAAATGCTGATATAATTGGTTTTGATGCTATTTCATCATATGGAATTGGTGGTGGTGGAACTATACAAGTAAAATATTTTCTATTGGTATATAATATATTAATTGTTTTTTTTTTCTAGGGTTCACCATTTAGTGATGAAGTACAACGAAGTCAACAGTAAGTTATATTAATCTTTAATGGATTATTTGTAAATAATAATTTTCTTTATTAGATGGTGGAATTCTGCTATTCAAAGTGGATCAAAAGTTGTAATAACACTTCCAACTGGTTGGGATCCACGACCACGTGCTGAACATCCCGTACCATGGGTTGATCAAGGACCAGAACATTTTTTACAACCAACTGCAGAAGAATTACAAAATTTTTTTATAAATTCAATACAATTAACTTGTGCTAAGAAAAATATAACTGAAGCTCAAACTATAATTGTTTATGCTTGGAATGAATGTAGTGAAAATGGTGCATCTCTTATACCTTCAATTGGAAATGGTACATATTATGTTACAGCACTCAATAAAATACTTCCAATGTATTGTTAAATTATATTTATATCAAACATTGACATATATCTTCTTAATTCGTGATTTTCTTTCTTCAATATTAAAATTTCATTTTTCTACTGTCAAAAAAATAAATAATGAGTTGTTATACATAATAACTCATTCAGAAATGACAGGAATGTAAAAATAAAATGAAAAACCTTGAAAATTAATGAATCAAAACAAAATTTTATATGTCAGATTAGTTTATCTATAAATAACATAGTATTATTATGATATTTCAATGAGGACAAAAAAAAAATTTTAAAATTAATTCTTGTCTAGTTGTTCAACGAAGAAAAAAGAATCTTCTTGGATGATTAGAAGATTTAGAAACCTACGCTACTATGTGTAAGATAAATTACAAATAGGATTAAAGAATTAGGTATATTATTAAGTTATACAATAATCTACAAAAAAAGCTTCCTCAGTAGAATGCCTGAACAAATTTTCTTTTTTAATGTGATGATAGAGAAAAAGATGCTCTATTTTTCTATACTATTTGATCACTGCTCAACTAATATCATAATAATAAATTTCGATAAAGTTTTGCAAATAAAAAGTGAAACTATAAAAAACGCGCTCATATACAACTTGTACAGTTTGTTACGTTGCATTTTTTAGTATAACTTGTGCTTTGATACAACCGTTGAAGTAGCCGAAAACTGTAATTTAAAAGCGTAGCGATGTGAAATATTAGGAAAGCCGTGCACAAAAGTAGTTTTTATCGAAATTGATTATTATGATACTAGTTGAATAGCGATCAAATCGTACAGAAAAATCTTCGCATCTTCTTCTCTATCATCACATTAAAAAAGAAAATTTGTTCAGAAATTCTGCTAAGGAAATAACATACTGATGTCATTCTTTTCTCTCTTAAAATCATTTATTGTACCGTAATGATCATCAAATTATCTTGACCTTAGAAAGCAAGCATAATAACTTTTTCTTTTATCATAAAATTATATAAATATTTTTAGAATATAAATGGATTTTAATACGATTAAAAACGTTACTCATAAATGCATCAAAATATATCCGCATTGTATTTTATATTTACATAAAACAGACATAATATATTTTTATTTTAATATACGAAGAGTACACGACATGTCATAAGTACTCATCAATAATCGTCTTATTCTTCTGTCATATTCTTTTTTCTTTATTTATTCAATATATCTTCATGCCAGAAGCGACATCAGAAAAGACATCTTATTCTGTAAGTTGTAATTGTGATCATCATTCAATGAAACATCGACAAAAATCAGTTAAACAAATGGAAAAAATTTTTTCATATCATGATCAAATACGACGATTAATTAATGATGATACAAAAAAATTTTCAAATCATATACTTATGAAAAAAATTGATGAATGGGAACATGAATCAATAATTAAAATTGAACAAACAGCTAATGATATACGAGAAGAATTTAAAAAAATTTTTACAAAATATACAAATGAATTAATTGAAAGATTTAATAAAATTAGTCAACAATTAAATAAAGCACGTTTAGAAAATAATTTTCTTGAAAATAATTTAAAAATATGGTTTGAAAAACTTCAACAATTAAAAAAAGATTATCAATTACCAAAAACAATTAATATACGACAAGATGATAATAATCAATTATTTATAAATAAAATTAAACTTTCTTATGTATCTATTGATAAATTTTATCAATCATTTGGTGATATTACAACAAATAACAGTAATTTAACACTTATTCATGGTCCATCAAATGGTGATGCAACACTTCGTGGAAAAAAAGAATATTCATCTGGTACACATCAATTTCGTTTTTATATTGATCAATTAGGTATACCAAAATGGGTTTTTTTTGGTATTATATCAAAAAATACACCTATACAATCATATTTATATAAAACTCCAAGTGTATACGGATGGGCAGGTCATTATCAAGTATGGTTAAATGGTTATCATCATCATCAATATAATGGATATCAATGTGAAATAGATAAAAATCATATTATTCAATTATTTCTTGATTGTGATCAACAAAAAATACGTTTAACTAATGAAACTACATCAATAACACATGAAATTGAAATTTCTATTATAAAATGTCCATTTCCATGGACACTTTATATTGGTCTTTACGGTGCGAATGATCAAATACATCTTCTACCAGCTTGACTCTTAATTAATACAATAAAATAAACTTTTTATGCTTTATATTTTTTTTCTTTATATGAATGCATATAAAATAGCTTTTTTCGCTTAATGCATGAAATAAAAAAATATAAAATAAATGTCTTTAATGAAATAGAAATAATAATTTACAAAAAAAAAATCTTTTTTTTCCTGTTTTCTCTTAATGATTATCTTGACAGAAACACTGAGAGGAATAAAAACATGCATGAAAGTCTGGAGAATAATATAGACAAAATTTCTGATCCTGCTTGATATTGAAGTATGAGACTCGAAATACATCAAAACTAATGTATGATAATTTGTACGGTTTTGGCCTCGAATTAATCTGTAGAGGGAACAATTCTCTGTCTTTTGAATTTGTCAGATAAGGTAGCTAATATTATCTTTTTCACTTATTTTAGATTAGATAATCATATATAATATCATGATTCATTATCTAATGTACAATCAATAGATGAACTCTTATTTTTAATTCTAATACCATCACGTGCTTGTAGAAGTGACTACTGATATAGATGATCAGGTAATGAAACGAAATAATCTTGAAGAAGTTAATTCAAATACAAGCAAACTAAAAGATTTAAGAGGTAAGGGACGTAATACATCATGATGATTGACATAAATATGATTAGTACTGAAGATTTAACAGAATAAATATTTCATCAAATGAATATTTTAATTTTTCTACTTCGTATTATTATATTGATTAATATATAATTATCGATTGAAAGATCTTAATCTGTAAGCGAAGTTAAAATATGTGTTGAGGATTACAGTTAGTCATTTTTTTTAAATTCAGGTAAGTGAAATTGTGAACTAAAATAGTTTGAAAATTATACAAAAATTCATAATCAAAAATTGTCTTCCGTATATACGCACGAATGATAAGATAAGGATTAAGCTCATCTTTTAAAGTTCAAGTATTATCAGGAGAAAAATCATGACATACTGTTTTAAAGTTGTTTCCTGGATTCACTCGTGAAAACAATTAAAATTGAAGTAATTTGAAGGTAGTCAAAAATATTCTTTATATTTATCAAGTATAATTTTACAATTTCTGTTTAACAAAATCAATACTATTCCTCACACTTTGAATAGTAGGATGATTAGGAGGTAGGGAATGTTGTTTAATGTCAAGTGCACGTTCATAAAATGAGAGTGCTTTGGAATAGTTGCCCATATTTCTAAACATCAAGCCAATATTATTGTATGATGTAGCCAATGAAGGATGATTTGAAGGAAGAGTTTTTTCAAAGATTGCAAGTGCTTTTTCATAAAATGAAAGTGCTTTTGAATATTCTTCCATATTTCGGTATACTTCACCAATATTGTTATATGAAGTAGCCAAATCAGGATGATTTTGAGGAAGAATTTTTTGTCGAATTCGAAGTGCTATTTCATGAGACCAAAGTGCTTTTGAATATTCTGCTATACTGTTATGCACTAAGCCAATGTTATTATAGGAAGTAGCCAACAAAAGATGATCTGTAGAAGGACTTTTTTGATAGATTTCAAAGGCTTTTTCATAAAATAAAAGTGCTTTTGAATACTCCTTCATATGGTAATATACTCCAGCGATGTTATTGTAAGTAGTAGCTAGCGAAGGACGATTTTGAGAAAGAGCTTTTTGATCAATTTCGAGAGCTTTTTCATAAAACGAAATAGCTTTTTCATAATCACCTTGATCATCCTTAATATATCCTAGTTGATTATAATAAATTGCTTTCTCACTTTCGTTTGATGTTTGTTCGAGCAATGATCTATAGAGTTCTTCAGCTTTAGTAAACTGTCCTATTGTAAGCAACAAATTACCTATTCGTTGCCATCCAGTTCCATCTGATGCTTCTCTTCGAATACGTTCAGTGAGTTTATGAAGTTGTTCGTCATCATCTGATGTTAATTTAAGTTCAACTTGATAAAGTGAATTTTCATTGTTAATTTGTGTAATTTCATTGATACGAAAGATGGTATGCATGGAGAAAAGAATTTCTTCTTCTGCATGGAAATAACTAGCTTCTTGGATGGAAGCAAAAGGAGCAGATGAGATGGAAGGATCAATGGACATTTCAAAGAGAATACCGATCGTATTAGTTCTTGTCAAGGCATCTCTAGCAAAATCAAGAGAAACTTGTTGCTTTGTACTAGTAGACAAGAAGTTGTTAAACGATATTAGTCCACCTCTTGTTTTACGAAGTTTTTCAAAATCCTTGGTCGATAGACCTTGTCCTCGGTAAACTACAAATGTCTTTCCATTATAACTACTGACTTGTTTTTGATGAAACTGTTTCAGTTGACAATGTAGATCATGAATAAAGAAGCCCATATTAATAATCGTATCACCTTCCAATGTACGAAGTGCACGATTAAGCATTTGATATATAAAACATTCACGTGTATACCACCATATTGACAATTCTGGACGATAATTATATTCAAATTCATTGATAATATCTAATTCATTCACATTGCCCTCGTAAAGTTTACGACAATAAACTGCTAAATCTTTGATGGATTGATTACTATGCTGCATTTCAAGGAGAATTTCTTTAAATATCTGTGTGTACATGAATGATGGTTCCAATTGGTTCAAATTACCATTACAAATTCCTTTATTCGCTGAAACAAAACTTATAGCAACAGAATCTTCATTGCAACGTTTAGCAGCTAGTCGTAATGCTTCACATATGGACTTAATTTCCGTATGTAAGCCTTTGATTTTAGTCCACGTTTTTGTCCACTGTTCATGACGAGATTTATTACCACAGAAGATATAAATAGTATCTACCTGTTGTAAGTCATGAATATCTGGTATTAGATGTTGACCTAATGATCCAGATATAATGACGAAAATCTTTTCAACATTGATAGTCTTAAGAAAATCGATACATTTATCCTGTTGAGTAAAAACATTGACATCATTGACGACACTTCGCAATTGTGTCAATGTATTTTGACAATCTTTGTTTAATGGATTAATATTGGCATCCATCCAAACTAACACGAAATTTTGTACAATCCGTTGTTTGGGATTCATAATATCAGAGGATGCTGTTATGTCTGTAGTGATGATCTTTGATGATGTAGAATTTTTCTGTTTCGATTTTTTCCCGCCCATATTTCAATGAATGATTAGTCGATCGTTAGTATGAAGTTGTGAAAAATAGTTGTTGTTTGGATAACTTCAAGTGAATTTGTCATAAATATCTCACATTTTTGAAAATATACTATTGGAAAAAGTAAAGAAATTCAAAAGTTGATTTTCCAATTAAAAAATTAGCAATGAATTTATTGTATATTTATTATCTATAATTAATTGATCTACAATGGTGAAACTGCTTATCAGTCAAAATACATAATATCAGGGAGAATAAATTACGTTTTCGTGCAAAAAATTGTTAGAAAAAAATAGAATTTGACTATATCTTATCAGAAAAGTCTGATTATTTTAACAAAATTTTTATCATAAGAAGAATATTTTAACATACAATACTTAATTTTTGATACAATAGTATTATCAAAGAGTGAATGTATAGTGTATAGAAAAAGTAAGTGAACTCTATAAGGAACACTTTCGTTTACAAAAAGAAATACGTCTCTGATATTCTTACGATTGTGAGAAAAAAACAACACTCTTATGCTCTTTATAATGAGAGTGAGATATATGAAATAGTGCACTTATAATTTCATATTATCGCAAATTATGCGTGACCGTAGAACGAAAGAAAAAAACGTGATATGGATGAATATAAACGTAATGGAAAAAAGAACAGGACAAAAGAAAAAACATGTATACAACAGTGTAATGAGCAGAAGATTTTCTTTTTACATGTTATGGCACATGTCAAGTATGGGAGAGTCAAACGAAACAAACGACTGTAAACTAAAGAGTGAAATATGATTTGTTCTGAATCTATCGGATAAGTGAAAAAGAAAAGTAATTAGTTATCTTTTTACTTAAATCTTTATGAAAATACATAAAAGGTCTATTTCAATGATTAGTCACTTGATAACGAAAACGAAATATTTTTTTTATTAATTTTTTCGTTCTAAAATTCGATCCAGCATGTATTCTAGTTTATTATTGAATGCAAATAGTAGTTCTATTTTATAAACTTAGAAGATAAAGAAAACTTCTTTTTAGATAATCAACGATAATTAATGAATAGAATCAATCAATAAGTATAACTTTTAAAATCTGATTAAATTTTATTTTATTTGAAATATTTGGATTTATTCAGTTAAAGTAAGCAAATTTCTTTTCACTCATTGTAGTTGAAGTGAACCATTTTTTTTGTTGTTTTTTCGTGTAAAGAACTCAAAATGAAATAAATACATACAACTGTTCATTTTTTAAATGCGTTTTAAATAGTTCTATATTTCATCCTCAATTAAAATAAAATATTTATATTACAATAATACTACACAAAATATGCTTATAAGTATAATTATTTTTCTCCTTTGGAAGAATCTATATTGATTTTTCAATATCTTAGAATGTGATTTTGTTTGTAAAAATAGATAGAACTTTTACTTTATTGACAAATTACGTATTAATTATTATAATGAAAATCACAGTAGAACTTTTGAATCATCAATTCAATATTAATGGACAGCTTAATCTTTTTATATGGTGTAGAAGTTTTAACAAGGCGAGCGACCTTCAGTAGTTATTGGCAATCATTTCAAGTAAAACGATTTTTATTTGAAAACAGTAACAATAATTGTCATATATTCTATCGATCCAGAGCACTGATGATGAACATAGATAATTGATATATAAATTAAGTTGATATTTTTTCTTTTCTTATCGCATGTTCATACGACCATATGACACACGGCAGAATAGAAAAAAAATATATAGGCATCTTTCTTTTTTCATTTTCATCTTTTCGTACAAATTCATACATATACAATCCAGGTTTTAATGCCTACGTCAAAATATACACGTATGGATACAAAATCTCTTCTATTGAGTACCATGGATCTTCGTGATGATGCCTTTTATGATTTAATTTGTCAAATTTGCTGAAAATAAGTAGCTGAGTTATTTGCATTTCAAGAATGCAATGGAGTTTATTCATTTCTTAGATGAAAAGATATTAATACTGTACATCAACTTGAATGTGATCAATTAAATAATATTTAAATGAGGCATGCATTACATTAAATGATCGATTCGTTGTACTTTTACCAGTTATTAAATCATTCATTAGTAATTTCATCCAACTTCTTGAAAAAGATCGAAAAGAAGGTAACAAATAAGCTCAACGATTTCAATTGGTTAACTCAGTTCTATCAGTTCCAGGCAATATCCGTATTTATATAAACAAATACCCGCTTAGCTTCTTTCAAATGATAAGTCTATTTTGTCTTCAGATCGTTTATAACGTATTATCACGTGGATCATATTTGATCCTCATTTTTCATTTTAAACATGCAACATAAACTTTTGGAAAATAATTCTAGAGATCATTGGGATTTTTAATGTGCTTTTATTTTATTATTGCTAAGAATGTGATAGTAATCTATTTCATTTTTTGATATTTGTATATTCAGGTTTATATTGAGATGTACGTGGAAAGTCACACTAGTTTGTGTTGTTCAGAGACAGATTGAACTGGTAATTCCTCAATATAAAAGAATGTGGATAATTATTAGTAATCAAAGTAAGTCGAAGCAAATAAAACTTCAGCTTTTTCTTCTTTGCATGAAACTCCCTATACAACTTTTATTTTAACTAAATCTATAGAAACAATGATAATAATTTGATTACTTATAGTTTATTTTCCATTCAATCTGTTTGAATATCAAAACGTTGAATTCGATGATTATAAGAATCCACAACGTATAGATTTCCATCTTGATCGAATGCAATTCCTTCAGGACCATTCAATTCATTTGAGCGATTTCCTCCAAGATATTTATTACCGGCTATGATTTCACCATGTGTTTCACCTTCACGCCAACGCATAATTCGATAATTCCAATGATCGGCTACATAGATTGTACCTGATTGATCAACAATCAGTCCTGCAGGATTATACAATTGATTAGCATTTTTATCATTTCGATGACCACCAGCAACAATAATTCCTTTCTTTGCATCTTTTTCCCATTTTACAATACGATTATTTAAACAATCTGATACGTAAACAGATTGTTCTGCATCATCGAAAATATATGTTGGATAATTCAATTGAGAAAGTCGATGACCCTGACCATGACCACCTGCTACAACTGTTTCATAGTTATTATCAGGCTCATATCGTCTTACTTCATGTTTTTCTGTATCAGATACATAAATACATCCTTCCATATCCATTGCTACACCAAAACATGCTATATTTTCTTTAATTATTTGTGTACATTCATTTGTTTTACAATTCCATCGTAATACTCGTCGATGTCCACGATCACAAATAATTAAATCTTTTGATTTTATATCTTGAATGACAGTTAATGGTTGGTTCAATCGGTCATATTCTTCTGTATCAGCTTTTTTATTATTTATTCGTTGAATTTTTCTTTCATTCTCCGTATATTTCATAATACAATTATGACCAGTATCAGCAACGAAAATAGTTTCATTATTGCTTACATAAATACCGTGAGGATGTCGAACACCATTTAATGTACTATCAGTAATAGTGACAGCTTTCGATTTCCATCGAGCATTAGAAGGAATATTTGGTACAACTAAAATAATAAAAACTTTCTATAAGAAATAGCTAAAAAAGAATTTTCATACGAGTAATGATTTGATTAAGATAGATTTCTTGATATTGTTTTAATTGATTAATAATTAATGGTCGTTGTGTTTGATTACTTTCTCGATATACAAGATCTTGTATATATGTGAAAATATCTGAAACAGTCACATTTTCTATTGCAATATAATCAAGCAAATATTTGTTGAATAAATTCATTGAACTATGTCTTCGATTATTACTACAAATAAATTGTATAGATTCACCAATAGGTGAATCTGTATCATCTATATCTATTCCTTTAATATTACCTAAAGAAAAGAAGTCATACTAGTTTTATAAAATCATCTTAAATAATACTAACCATTAGTTGTTGATTGATTTTTGAAATAGTACGGTGTCGAACAATCGAGAATAAATATTGTCACATATGATTTATTCTTTTCTACTAATAATTGAAGTGCATGTTGAACATTGATAGAAAAATCTTCAATATCTTGTTCATTTTCGATTTGATTATCGTCAGTAGGTATTAAATAAGGATGATTTTCAATCTGATACCCATGGCCAGAAATATAAAACAAGATCAAATCACCATCTTCGATTCTATTTGCAAATTGTCGAAGTATGATATTCATTTGATCATCTTGTTTGATATCAATGTGTATTTCATTCACATCGAAACCGATTGTTTGTAGTAAAGTACTTAAATCTTTTGCATGTTCTGCAGAATATGTTAGTTTATTATTCGATTCACTATAATTTCCATTGCCAATAATTAATGCAGTTTTTCGATGAATAGGATTCGCCATAATCTATCTTTATCTAAAAACAACGTGACATGAAAATTTCATTTCTAGGAAATAAAATACTATTATCAAATAAAAAAAAACAAATCTTTGATTTATGAATAAAGAAATCTTACTTATATTATAAAGAGACGAAAAATAAGAAGACAGGTTTATGTTCTCAGCTCTTTACATATTTACTTTTTGATAATAAAAGACATTCCTTTATAACCGAAGACGAGTGCATACATGGTATTTTTCTTCCAACTTACAAATAATAATAAAAATACTTAAAATCTGACTTCACGTTAGTATTTTGACATACTAAAAGTAAGTAAAATCATTCTTTTTTTCTTAGTGAATTATTCGAGTAATAATATAAATGCGCTTTCAGAAGTTTTTTATTATCTCGAAAATAAACACTAAAGTAAAATATAAATGTATTGATTTCTACCATTTATTATAAAAGTGATAAATAATGACAGCTGCACTATAAATTTATAAGGTGCTGGCAAAACAAATTTCGAGTAAAAATCTCTTTTTTTTGCCATTTTTTTTACATCATTTAATAGAGTTTTAGCTGCTGATCATAAGTATCTATTTTTCAACCTTGAGGGTGAGAGAGGCCTTAAATTTATTTTAGTTTATTATTAGTTATATATTACTTATTGTACATTTAGTAGGTTTTATTCTTACAATAGAACTGTATCAAAGCGGGGCATCTTGTCAGTTGGTTATTACCATATATTTTTAGTTCATTTCAGATTATTATTTATGTATTATTGAACAACACACATTTCTATTTAAATTTGTGTACTTTTTATTTATTTTAGATTAATATTAATGATGCATAAATTAAACAACAATAAGTATTCTGTATCTTAAATTCATTTAATTTTATTTATATTTTTTATTATTTTATTTCAAGAGATAAATTTGATTTCGTAATGGAAGAGAGGACGGCAAGGTAAGGTATTCCCTATCTATTTGGTCAAAACGACCATTTCCGATCTCCCTATATGGTCACGGAGATATATAATCGTAATACTGAGACAGGTAATACGGTAAAGTGCGCCCGTACCCAGGCAAGCAAAAGACGGGTCAAAAGACGCGTCTTTTTTCTAGTCGTGACTTCCGTTTTATCTAGTCATAGTCTCAAAAGCGTCCTCGTCATGACTAGTCCCCACTTTTCGACCGTCACTGGATAGACTAATCATAGGACGTGTGACAGGGACGAGAGTTTGTCTAAGGGTCTTTATATATATATGTGTGTGTGGGGATATTCAGTGTGGTTAGGCTAGTCTCGGGCGGCGATTTTTTAAGAAAAAGACCAGACACAAAAGGTCGTCCTGACGACCGTCATATACAAATTCTTGACAAAAAAAGCAATGTTCAACCAATACCGCTGTCTGTCATGTAGTCATAGACTACATATGTCGCACTATTGTAATTATCGTCAGAGACTAGTCCTATGCCTGTTATAATTGTCGTCGGGACTAGTCTAAATGAAATGAATATATAGTAGATGTAGCTTAGATTCGAACAAGTGAACTATGTATTACTTATATATGATGTTTAACCAGTCGAACCAAATGATTCTGAACATACTTTTACATATCTCGACATGATTTTTATGCTGTCATTTACTCTTAAGACCATCGAATTTTTATTTCTTTTCATCAATAAAAGATTATTTTCATTCATGCATAGTAATGAAGAAATTTCTTTGCAAATATTATAACTAATGTATTATATTTGTAAAGAAGAATTACTATCAATAAAGATACATAATATTTATAATTTTTAAAATTCGAAAACATATTCTTAACAATCGTTTCATCTTGTTTAAAAAATAAATGAACGTTTTTCTTCAATTTTTAAGTATGTTCAATAATAATGAACAGCTGGAGAAAATCAACAAACAGTCTTATATTAAATTAGGTGTCGCTATCGCATGTCTTAGAAAAAGCTTGTTAGCGCAACCCCTTTGGGGCTAAAATGTGGAACTCACACGTCTTTTGTGCTCAATAAACTAATATAAAATATATAAACTAAAATGTCTTTTGTAGAGTATAGCTGTTTTTCA
Organism: Macrotrachela quadricornifera; assembly: GCA_022393335.1. Lineage (NCBI taxonomy): Eukaryota > Metazoa > Rotifera > Eurotatoria > Philodinida > Philodinidae > Macrotrachela > Macrotrachela quadricornifera. The sequence continues at coordinate 133,999 of JAJEKB010019795.1, forward strand.
ATATAATCTACGATCCGGACAAGAATCTCTTTTTCTATGCATTTGAAACAAAGTTTTTTTATTTTTTTGCGAGCACTCTACCTTTTATTTTGCATTGCTGCTATCCGCTCGTTATTTTTCATTTTCGCATATTTTTATTTAACATCATTATTTTCCTAATAAGATATTATTTTTCTTATTCGAATATTAGTATCCTTTTAATCATTGATTTAACTTAAATATACCACTGTTCTAAATGTTCACTATATCTGTAACAAATTGAAACGGCCTACTACATATCTCTATTACTTTATAAATATTGATGCTATTTATTTCTAAAATTTATAGTCTGATGAAATTATGATTTTTTATACAGACTATATGCTAATTGTTGCAAACTCATGCATCATTGTCCATCATCGTTAACATCTTAAACGTAAATTTTTATTTCGTATCAGAACCAACAATCAAATTGTTTGAAACGCTCAAAAACGAATTCAAGCTATTCAAGTTTTGACAAACACTTTGAAATATTCTAAATTTTTGTAGAAGCATAGACATTATATTATTTTGTTTTATTAAATTGCTAATGGCTGTATTGGGAAGGTTGCCTGTAAAGGAGAGGGGGATCCGCAAAACTTCGACTTAAAATTTACATTTACATTTTTCATATGTGAGTTCCACAAAACCACCGCTAAATAGTCACAAAAGACTGGGGGTCATGTCGTCCGTCTTAGATGATACATACACTCATTGTTTAAAACGCATCAGCGTAACGAAGCACATCTAGGACATAAAAATGCAGTAATATAAATAGTCTGTCGACATCATTTGAATCATAAGAATATATGTGATATGATCAGAGACTTTTTTTTATAAATTATACAAATGAATAAGCTTAAGCCAGGTATTATCATGCAATTCTCCAATAGTATACTCATGATATGACGCTGAGTTGAAATTGTATCAATGACTCTATTTAGATAATACTCGCTTCGTATTTAATACTATATTAAATAATTACAAGCACGTAACTCTTCTATTACTGATTTTAAGTCTTTTATCTGTGGACTAGTCTGGATGAGGTAATAAGACAGGCATAAACCATGATAGATTTTATACATAGTCTAGGCTAGTCCAGACGTGATTCCGAGACATCTATTGTAATCAAAAACTATAAGGATGACGGATTTTTCGGATGCTTGAGACTAGTCAAAACTTCTTTACTTCGATCAATAGAATGGACTATCAAATAGACCGCCGTCATTCTGCTCTACAGACTATACAATCGGACGCCCATCTGCAGTAGCGTCCGAATATGTCGTCATGACGCCATGACAAAAGTGAAGATGGACAGGTTTTAAATTCGAATCTATCCTTCAACTCCTTTTTTTAACTTCTTCACTAGTCCTGATGTATTTGAAAGGCATTTTAGAGAAACGTGACTAGTGAGGACAGGTTGGAGAGACATTCAAGACTAGACCTGACGCATATTATGGACATTCCGGACTAGTCACGTCGATCGTCTTCAACTATTTTTTACTTGTCTGGGATATACAACACTGTATACGATAGTAAATGCTTGTATATGAAGGTTGAATTCATCGGCCTGGGAATTTCTTCGGAAGAATTTAAGATCTGCCCAAACTCATAAAATGGTTTCTCTGGGAATTTATAACTAAAATGTGAACATTTACTTTTGCAAAAACCTAGCTATTGACATTTTGGTTTTAGATTCTCGAGAAAATCGCTTTGTAATCTCGAACTGATTTTAAATTCCTCAATTTAAGATGTTTATCAATTCTCTGCGACTTTTGACTTTAAATTTACGATCAAAATAAAATGAGCAAAAACATAATGTTGTGATACTCATGCTTGCGTGTTATAGGAACCAGCTGAAATTGTTTTCCTTTGCCATACTAAAATGCGTATCGTTACTTCTCGAAACAATAGATACAAAGACAAATTCATTGAATTCTATTTTCTTACTGATACATTTTTAAACTGTCATGATTAAATAGTGATGTTGTTAGCATGTATCCACAAAATACTGTATGTTCGAATCTCAGTATCATCGAACAAGTTACTAATGACTGGTCGTCTCAGATGAATCAACTAACAGCACGCTGACTACACTACTAGCCAGTATATGGAATCAAAAACCACTTTAAAATAGATACCACACTCACTTAATCACGAAGCTATAGTCATGTATAAGATAGTGTTTGACGGAAAGTGGTGCAAATACTGCCGTCCATCAAAAGAACCTGACCGCATGTGCACCTCTAATATAAATAGTTATCGATCGGTTCCTATGGATGACAATCTTATAGATATCATTTCCCATGTCTTAAAAATCATCTTGGTTCGTACGACGAATCGCGATTTTTCAAAAAATCGTCAAATATATCGCCAGGAAGAGACGCTTATGTTGTCGAAATCTTTATAAGATTTTGACGACTTAGATAGTGTCATGTTTTATGATGCTAAAATATCTTTTATCGAAATCCCATCACTTTCTGTGATTGCACTTTCGTTTTCAAAAAAAAAAGTAATCACTAGTTCAGACGTTTTTAAAAAAAAAATGGCTGAACGAAACGCGATATACATGTCGATTTCACGCCGAATTTTAAGTACATGAGTGAGAGATTATAATGTGTCACTAACAGAAATCACTTAACAATTGTCACCGAAAGGAGCTACATTTCTAATCTTTTCTAAATCATCAATCTTTCAGTTTAGAAGAGATATAACTATCCCCTCTTGAAATATATTGACTATTTCAGATATAGATAAAACATGACAACTTCTAATGATAGCTTATTGGCTCATCGCAAATTAGCATTAATCATCGGTAATGAAAGTTATCATCGATCAGAAAATAGTCTCAATCAATCGATTCAATCTGCTAATGAATTAAGCGTTTTGCTTGAGCAGATTGGTTTCCAAGTAACGACAAGATGTAACTTGGAAAAATATGATATGACTACAACTATTGTTAATTTTACAAAATTAATTAAAGATGATGATTTAGTTTTATTTTATTTCTGTGGATATGGTTATCAAGTGAAAGATATCAATTATCTAATACCTATTAACAATACTTGGATCAAAATGGATAGAGATGTTGAAGATTTTGGAATTAATTTTAATCGAATGTTGAAACGTTTCATAGAAAAGAATTCATCATACGCGAATATATTCATTTTGGATTGTTGTAGGCCCTATGTATCAAACGAATCAATAGATTCAAATTGTATGTAACAAGACTGATAATTACTAAGTAATTACATGTTATTCTTTTTCTAGCTATGAAAACTCAAGGCTTGTGTACAATGAAAGCAACGAATGCAGCGTTTATTCAATTTGCTTGTGGTGAAAATGAAACAAGTTCGAATAATTTGTTTACCAAACATTTACTAAAACATATTACTGAAGAAAATATTAATATTGTTGATATTTTTCAACGAATCGTAGATAATGTATATAAAGAAAGCAATCAAAATCAACATCCATTATCTATGAATGGATTGAAACAATACCAAAATGTTTATCTTAATTATGTTCCTCCACCTGCTCCAGGTAAATCTAAAAGTGAATTATATATTTGATACTTTCTAAATTTCTAGTTCGATCTACATTTGATATGAACTAAAATTTCCTTTTGTTTTTAGTAATTGTATGGGATGAAGTCGAACCAGAAGAAAGAGAATCAATATTAAAAGAACAAGATGAACTCAAAGCATGTTATGATAGTTTTCCAAATATTGATGATCTAATTAATTTAGAAAACGAAGCTATTAAAAAAGCTGAAGAATTTACTCAATCAATTTTATCTAAATTACCATCAGGAGAAATTGACAAGCCGGATACACTATGTCACATTGTAAATCAATTATTTCAAAATGAAAATCAACAATGTTTATTTTTCGATTCCAAACAAGGTATAAATCTTTATAATACATTTGGAAATTTAGTTGATATTAATTTTCAATCTATGCCATTCGTCTTGAAATTAAAAAATATGACTGATCTCGATAATCAAGAAAATATTAATGATAAAGAAGATGATCTACCAATTATTAAAACATTAGATCAAGCTATTCGACAGAACAAATCTCACCCAGTGCTAAATGATTTAATCGTACGATTAGCGAATGCACATGATACTGTTGTGGAAAAAATTATTGTAAAAAATGTCTATTTGGGTACATTTAATATAGTATATTTAGTAACAGATTTAGCAAAAAGTACAATTGATTCATTACAAAAAATTTCAACAAAACTCAAAGAACAATTTAAACAGTTTGTTGCTGCAAAAATTCATCCATTATTGTATTGACCAACATTTGATATAGCGCAATTTGATGAACGTAGACACAAAGATTTTCTTAATGAATCAGGAAAATTTGATATTGGACCAATTGGACGAACTAAAGTATACATTCAACCAGTTGGTTGGCATAGACATGGATGGAATGTATTAGGTAGATATCCAAGTGATAAATGGTTACATCCATTTCGAGATCATGAGAATTGGTATAGAGCTTTTCATGGAACGAAAAATGCAAAATTGTCAGATTCTGATAGTTCAGAAATTACGAAAATCGATTGTCTTGATGTTATGCCGAAGATTCATAGTGATGGATTTATTAAAGCACGTATTGCTGCATATGGAGAAGGTGTCTATTGTTCTCCAAAACCGACCTTTGTAGAAAATATTTATGCTGGTACAGTTAAATTGAATACTAAAAAGGGTGAAAAACTTTTTAAAATTATGTTACAAGTTGCTGTTAATCCAGATGGTGTTCATTTTGGTAGCGATGACATATGGGTCGTTCGACACCCGAAAGATATTCGAACCTATGGAATATTAATTAAAGAAATTCATTAGAATACAAATCAATAAGCTATTTCAAAATATATAGTTTTTAAAAATGTTACAAACGTTTTTTTCATTCTTTTCAAAAAAAAAATATTCCTTAAAATGCCTTCGCATCATAAACATGATATATCATGAAACTCATGTAATGCATGAAAACTAAAAAAAAAACGAAGAAGATTTAGACGATAAATATGATTGATGATATTTATTTACAAATCACTATAATTAAATAGATTTTAATTGTTATTTTAATTTATATAATTTTGATTAAAATCCATGAAAATGAATTTATAACCTTATTATAGCTGAATGAAAAGTTTCATCTTAGTTCAATAAAGGACTCCACCAGATAAGGATTGAAATCTGTCATCGCATGAAACAAAGATAAGGTAATGATTTTCTAAACACCTGTGTGTCAATTAGAGTTCTGTCAAGATATAATGTTCACTGACATAGCTTCATCTATGGACACAATTATTTTCTTGCTCTAACCTATCCTAGAAGATTTATATTCTAAAAACGTACGTTTCTTTTATCGAGTCTGTACCTAGGAAAAAGTATTTTCGCCTTCAAACAACAGTTCTAACCCCATGTTTTGGTTAATATATGAATTATTAGGCTTTTTAAGTTAACATTTAGCGTACGAAACCAAAAGTAGTATTTCTCTGGACATAGATTCAATAAAAAAAAAAACGTATGTTTCTAGAGTTTAGGGTAGTACTAGAGTATGAATCTTTTAGAATATGTTAGAGCAAGGATATAATTAAGTCCATAGATGGGGCTATGCCAGTGGATATCATATCCTAGTAGAACTCTAACTGTCCCACAGAGGTTCAGAAAACCATTACCTTATTTTTGTTTCATGAGGTGGCATATTTCAATTCTTATTCGGCGAGATCCTTTACCAATTAAATTCGATAAAATTCAAGGAATAACATTACTGAAATTAAATCAGGATATATCATAGTACATTGAATTGGTCGAGACATCTGTTCCTCTGTGTAAGACATCCGTCTTTTGGTTTGTAGAACTATATAGCAATAATGCATTGAATAGTTCTAATACGCCACGAAAATATTGAAAGTAACGTTCAGATTCTGCTGCACATAATCTAAAAAATTTGCTGCAAAATATTTAATTTATTAAAATCAGTTGGTCTCGATTTTTTTAAAAGTTATATATCATAGTAAAACTTTGGGTTCTACATATAAAATTTTGTTCTCACACATGCCGTTTTACGTTTTTTATTGCCCTTAACCAAATATAATTAAAGTAAGACATATATTCTTTGTCCTAATAATCACGCGAAGTTTTTGAGGGAAGATTAAAATCAACTGTTTACTAAGTATCAAATACACAAGTAGATGAAGTATGTTGAACGTATAATAGATTGTAAAAGATCTTCTACTACGATAACTAATAAAAATTTATTATAATCCAACCAATAAAATTGAGTAAACAAACAAATGAGAGATAGGTTGGTCAAAGCCAAACACATCATATATAGATCAAAAATTATCATCAATTGATTTTACAACAGTTTACACAGTTAAACGAACGCAAATGTCATTCGGTTTGTTTTATCTAGTAGTGCGGATCCAGCTGAAACGAACTATTAATAATCTCACAAGATAATAAATTCGAAAAAGAACAATTAAATCTCGTTATGAACTAATTTTCTGAATTTGAGTTATCGTTCGAGTCGAACTATTATTTCCTCTTTGCATTTTTATTGATGTATGCACATAACAATAATAATATAAGTTCATTGTGTAAGTAGGTAACATCAACTTTGACAATTATAATCAACATTTGAACATTGAAAATCACCAAGTAGAAAAGATGATATTGGTGATAGAAAACAAAAAATCCATTGAGAAAGAATTAATATTTGATAAAATTTCAAAGATTGATAGAATGATTTGATATATAAAATACTACTTGACATAAACGATAAATGGCTTATAGTAAATTTAAATAAAATATTGCACATATTGATATCCAATGAAAATAACCATGAATTTGACAATAGATTCCATCATTGAAAAATATGAAAGAATAAAGACATGCTAGTAAAACACGAGCATAACTTTCTCCTTTTTAAGAAATAATACATCAGTATTTCAAACATATCTACTGATAGATAAATATCTATCGATGATATAATAAAAATCCAATAATCAATTCTAACTGTTGTGCTGATGCATTCATGTTTGAATAAAAAATACAAATAAAATTTAAAAAACATTTGAAGAAATGTTTAGTTTTCGAAAATAATTTATTAGATTAAATATGTTCAGAATATTTTAAGTGACGTAATGTTGTCTCAAATTCTATTTTCATTTAGTGATTAGTTGAAATAGAGAATGATAGATGAAAAAACTCGAAACAAATATTATATTTGAATATTATTAAGAAAATCATCAACAAATAGTTCAGGATATCGCTCATTAAAAGCTCTGATATTTATAAATAATCAGAATAAGGCAAAGAGAAGAATTTATTTTGTAAAATGTGTTAGAATTATGTATTTTAATTACATTTTAATGGCAAGTTCAATGTTCGAATTAGTAGATTAAAAGAACAGATGAATGGATGTGTAAATAAAATTTGAACTGAATAAAATACTGTCTTTTTTTTCTCATGAAGAAAAGATTGAACTTAAACAAAATATCTTGCGGTACTTGTTTGTTATCTCCCCCCCCCCCAAATTTTTTTAGATTTTATAATATTATGATACCTTTTTGATTTCGTTTTTTTTATCGTTTTATCTTATTATCATTCCTATCATGTCTTTATAAGATTGAATTTCTTGTTAGGCGATATTATGACTAGTACATGTTTTCTTTCTTTCTGTTATTTTGGTGACGACAGCATATATTTGATTTCATCTATATCTTCTTTCGTTCTGCTGCCATACATGAATGAATGTATGTATTGTTCTAGTATAATCAGGTATATTCTTTCTTTCTCTTTTATCTCTATCTTATATACATATGATTCATGTGGATCTCTCGAGTAGCTTCTTTGATCTCACATATAAATATGTGGTACATCATCATAGTCCTTACACATTTTCATCATGAATTTTCTGCGTTTGTCCGAACAAATTCCTGATGAGGCTGCAAGCATCAAATACCTACAACAACATGGAATAATACAAGCTCGAAGACTTTGCAAGAATGGTCACGAAATGAAATTGTTGTTGGGTGCTCAAGATCGATGGAGATGCCGCTTGCGTGGATGTCGTCAAGATAAAGGGTTACGCACAAATAATTGGTTGGTTGGCTCGAGACTTCCTCTTCGAAAAGTCATTTTCTACATTTATTTCTGGTCTCGGAAGAGGACGTCGGTCGAATTTTCAAAAGATGAACTTGAAATTGGTCAGAATGCTGTCATAGACTGGAATAACTACTTAAGGGAAGTGTGTGCTTGGAAGCTTCAACAGACACAAATAATAATTGGTGGGCCCAACACCATTGTAGAGATCGACGAAAGCCTCTTCAGTCGACGAAAGAACTATGCTGGACGTATATTGCCCCAACAATGGGTTTTAGGTGGAATCTGTCGAGAAACTCGTGAATGTTTTATGGAAACCGTTCCAAATAGAAGTGCAGCTACACTTCTTCCAATCATCATCGAACGAGTCAGATCTGGAACAACAATCATGACAGACTCATGGCGCGCTTACAAAGGACTGGCTGCCACTGGCTTTACTCACCTTACCGTTAATCACAAGTACAATTTCGTGGATCCAATAAGTGGAGCCCATACGCAAACGATTGAAAGAGCTTGGCGAGGTCCGAAAGATGAAAATAGGAAAAGGCAAGGGACCATTTGAGCTTTTGTTGATTCATATCTATGTGAATATATGTGGCGTTCAAGACTGAATGGACGTGACCCATTTGATGCTATTTTGAATGATATAGCAGCATTTTGGACACCAGAAAACTAGTACTAGTGTTGTTCTGTTTTATACGTTGTGATCTTATTTTATCTGAGAAGTTCTGTTTTATACATTGTACCTTATTTTATCTAAGAATATATTTTTAAAAAAATTAAAAAAATTTGGGGGGAGATAACAAACAAGTACCCTTTAATTTCTTTATTTTATTAACTTTCTTTTGAATTATCCAACTTGTCTTTCATTATTATTTAATTTAAAAAATATATTTTGACGAATAATAATTAATAAAATGAATAGTGCAATTTAATTTTTTCAAGCAAATAATAACTCTGTTAGTCACTTGATCATTAATTTCTCTACTCTTTCATTCAATAGCATTATATAATTATCAATAATCACAATCCCTAATTTCAATCCTAGATATTCCTTAAGAATTTCTGTCTAGATTATTTAATGCAAATTCGATTTCAACAGAAAAATTTTCTAATGAATTAAATTAATTTTGCAAATCAAACCTTCTTCTGCTTTATTTTATTTAGTCAATTAAAACCGAAAACAGTTTCAATTCATCAATCTTTGATGGATTTATAGTATAAAAATAAAAAGAATATTTTATTTCTTTTGAAGTAAATCGAAATTATTAGCAAGACATCATGAACTATGTAATTCTGATAGAAATTCCGTGATATTGTTTTATTTTGTTATATAGATAAAGATTTATTCGTTACTTACATTCACATGTTAACCAGTGTTTATATTGTATTTAAAAATAAAATTATTGTCGAACATAGAGAACCAAGATATCATTATACGATATATTTCACTTTCCTTTGTTCTTCATTTATTTGTTATGAGAATACTTGACTAGTTTATATTCTCGACTCTTTTTGTGTTTTACTGATATTTTGTCATTCAATTAACGAAAATACATTATACGTCTACTTATTCTGATTAAACGAACACATTCATTTCTTCATCTCGATCATCTATTTGAATAGTTATAGTATCACTCAGAAATGAATAGAAGAACTACATAATTTGAATATTATTCGATATTAAAAGAAAGAAAGCATAAATTTGTTCGCATTTCGGTCAACTTAATCTTTTAAATATTAGTTAGAAAGTTTTTAATTTTTTTTTACTTCATATGTCAAAAAAAGTGTAATTTTATGTATAAAAGACTGTTTAGACACAAATATAATTCATTACTTATCAAACTTAATAAATAACAATAATCTATTATTTTTATGAATATATTCAAATCTTTTTTAAAATTACATATATATAATTATCAAAAAAATGGCCCATATTCGGTTTTTCTCGAAGTTTTTCTTCATATAAATTCCAAAATCGATTTAATAATATAAAAACATCACTTTGTATTCGATTATTATTCATCAATGTCTGTTCAAGATTTGATTCACTCCAACTACGAATAAATGATGTAGTCAAATGAATATATTGATCAAATGTTATTTGTCTATCTTTCCATTGTTTATATATATGTGATTCAATCGAAATAGTTTTTGAATTGATTAATTGAAATGAATATTTCTTAAGAAGATTTTCATCAATACATTCTTCATACGATCGATAATAATCAGAAATTGTATAATCATTTAATTCGTTTGATGTCATTGGAAGTAATTGAGCACATTCATAAAGAATATCATAAAGATTTGCACATCCGACTTTATTTTGATTATCAGTACCTAAAATAATAAGAATAAGTATACCACCAGATATTAATTCAATTGAACGATATTTGAGAAAATTTGAATAATCAATAAATGCTTGTTGTCGAAATATTTCATATTCTTTTGGATTTTGATTTAAATCAACACGACAATGATTTATGATATTACATGGTTTTTTTGATAACCAATGAATTGCTGTTGATGAATAACCAATTGCAAGAGAATTTGTTGGAAGACATTGTTCGTAAAAAGAACGACCATTTGCCATTCCATAATATGATTTTTCTTCATTAAGTAATTGAAATAACGATTTCCAATCATTAGTAGGAAGATCATTATGAATAATAAATGGATCTTTAATAGATTTAGTTTTCAATCGAAGATATTCGATAATTTTTTTTATTGCATGAATAGAATTTGCTCCTTGTGATAAACCATAATCAGCAATAAGATTAACACAAGGAATATCAAGTGCATCAATGGCTTGTTCAATAATTTCGAATGATGATTGAATAGCAATTTTCTGAGGCATAGAATTAGTATTATAAATTTCAGACATTCCAAGTGTTGCACCGTACATTTTTATGAATACTATGATATCATGAGTCAAAGATTGTTTATTTTATATATGAAGACATATATATATCTTATCCTTTTATCTTTTTTTTCTGTTTCTTTTGTTCGTTCAAGATTTATCATGATATCGATATATCGAACTTATTAATAATTTGCTCGTTGCATATCATATGGTCAAAAAACAAACACTAGAAGAGTCAAATTATTTCATTCATTGAAAATAATAAAGCATATGTATGACTAAAAGATTATCAATCATTTTTTTAATAATGTTGTTAGAATTCTCTTTTTGATATGAACTATAATCAGCAATGACGTTAATATATTATTTTATTCATTCAAATTTTGAAAAAAAAAATTAAAAGGTAAAGATAAGTTCATATCGAAATCGGTCTATCTCAAAAAAACTATAATATACACAAGACAGAAATTTTTTGTTGACTTTATGAAACGATAGAGTAACTTCAATTGTAGATAGTGTTAAAATATCAGCTCTTTATCTTATATTATTATAAAGTTATTCAAAATTTGCCGACGGTCATTTATCTCTGATTTGTACTATGATATAATTTTTATTAAAAATCTCATTAACAATAATATACTCGTTGTATCATATATTGATTCTCTCACAATCATTTCTATTTATTTTCATTGTTTCATTAAGTATTAATTTGCCTTGTTCTGTGAATTGATTATTCGAAAATTGAAGACATTTTAATGTCTTATTACATTTTAATACATCAATAATATTCGTAATACATTCATCTGTTAATTTATTATTATTAAGATATAAATGTGTAAGAACATTATTAAATTTTAATTCATCTAATAATAAAATTATTCCATCATCATTAATATCATTCTTGTTTAAAGAAAGATATTGTAATGTGATATTCATATGTATCATTTTAATTAATTCTCGAAGACCATCAATTGATATTTCAATTGAATCGAGATATAGTTTAACTAATGTAGTATTTCTAGTTAAAGCTTGAGCAATCGATATTATACCCATATCACCTAATGGATTTTCACTAATATTTAATTCTGATAATAAACTAGTTGTTTCTTGTAATAATAGACCGATTTTCTTAGCACCTACACATGTTATATTATTCATAGCAAGATGAAGTGTATTCAATTGTTTATTTTCAATTAAAGAAAAAAAAATAGCCATTGTACCTCCATCATTAAGATTATTTTCATTTAAATGTAACACTTTTAAATTAGTATTTACTTCAAGATTTACAGCTATTTCTTGACCACCTTTGTTCGTCAGGTTTGTTTGATTTAAATATAAAGATTTTAAAGTATCATTATATTGTAAAGCACGAATAATTGAAATCATTCCATTATTACCAATATCATTTGATGAAAGATTTAAATTTAATAAAGTTTTATTTTTTAATAGCATATTAGCAAATGCTTGTGCACCAATTTCTGTGATTTTATTATCGGTTAAATTAATAGTTTCTAAATATGTATTTGTTTTTAAGGCATTAGCAAATATTGAAGAAGTATTATCATCTAATTGATTAGAACTTAAATCAAGATAAGTTATATATAAATTAAAATTTAATGCATTCATTAAAATTTCTATATGTTTTTCATTTAAAAGTGTTCGATGTAAAGAAATATTACACCAGTATTTATTTAATTGTAATTCATTAGCAATTAAATACATATCATTTATTGTTAATAATTGTTCAGGAAAGGTAATTGATTTTTCCATTTTATGATTATTAATAAATTCTTGTAAGTATTGATTATGAAATGAATTCTTTTTTTCTAAGAACATATCTTCATCAGTTATTGGTGATACTAATGAATAATTTATATCAAGCGATTGTTGAATTGGAGTATATTCTAATTGTATTTCTTTTAAATAAATTATATAAAGATTATCATTTAATATATCTTGATTGATAACTTGAAATTGAGTAGCTGGTAAAAGTAGAATTTCATTTTCATGTTTATAATAAGAATGAGAATGTATATATTTTCCTGTATTACATTCAATATTAAATAATGTTCGGAGACCTTTATTGCCAAGATATTTATCTGATTCAAGTAGATCACGTGATTTTATACATGAACTATATTTAAAATATTCAATTAAATATTTGTCATGAATAGACAAAGTAAAAAAAAAGAAATCTTACCTAAATCCTTGCCAAACAAAGATTTTACCACTTTGATATTGGGATCTTACATCAGCTTTGATACCACACCATACTGTTGTTGTTATGGATTTAAGTTTCGAAAGAGCGGTAAGAATAAGTTTAAGATAAGGAAAATATAGTATAAGTTGATCTCGATTTTTATCTCTTAGTACAGAATTAATTTTCATAGAAAGTGATTGATCATTTGATGTCCATTCCATTGTATAGAGTTGAATAGAAGCTGATTCATCTGAAGTTAATCCATCAGATGGTTGAATACTTCTTTCAAGTGCAATACATGCATTTTGTTCTATATTAGGTATAATCTTATTTAAATCAGTTATAGCATTATTCAAAGACAAAAGAGGCGTTTCCTCATAACCTTCAATTCTAAAACATATTATTTATATACATATTTTTATTTATTGATAGATATAAAAAATTACGGTAGAAATACGGTTAATGGTTCGTTTTCAACATCAAAAAAGCGTTGATTAGTTTTGGAATATTCATCATCTTTGATTGTAGACTCTGTATTTATCATATCATCTTCTTGAATAATATGATCATTTACTAGAAAAAATATATATAAAGGAAGGATATCTTACTTATTTGTTAATAATCAAAATTTAATACAATACTTGATGATTCTTGATAGTCAATATTTGGATATTCATACTGAGCGACTAACCCTTGAGATTCTTTCTTGACAAGTTGAACATCTAAAAATGAAGTTTTAATATATGATCATCTATGAATTAGATCATTTTTATATAAGAAGAAACTTACATTGATTACTGCATTCGACATTTAAATGATCTTGTTGAGAAGATATAGAAATTTGATTTTGATTTAATGAATGAAATTTTTCATGAGTATTTTCTAATGAAATATATCCATGAGCTGATGATAAGAATTTCAATTGTTCCGATTCATTTGATACCAATGATTCATTATTATTATTTGATTTATATGTAAATGAATCAGTTGATGTTTGATTTGATGCTATTTGATTAACAGGATAAGCATCATCTTCATTAATAGCTAAATGAATTTAATTAAAAAATTCTATTTGAGTTAAAAAATATAATTTTTGAAGAAAACTAAACACAACATTACTAAGTTCATATTTGAAGAGTACATCAAATTCTGATTCTAATATGTAAAAATTCGAAAAAATTTTCAATTATTTCCGCTTACCTAGTTTATTCGATATATAATATCTATATGTTTCTGTATCTACAACAAGCAATTTAACACTTCTTTTAACTATAGCTTTATTCAATTTCTCCAAAATAAATTTGTATTTCATTTCATCCATATATATATTATCAATTTCAATAATTCGATCATTAATACATAAACCAGCTTTATATGCTGGTGAGTTTGGAATTACATTATGAATATATGCACCAATATTATTATATCCTTTAATAGTACTAAAACCAAAAGTTGTATCATTTGATTCTAGATGAATATTGCATAAACGTGGTATATATTTTGAAAATTTCATATAATCTTCTGGCATTCTATTCGGAGTATTAATTATTTTAGCCATAGAACGATCAATTTGTATATTTTTTTTCTTTAAAATTCTATAAAAACTTCGTCTAACAACAAGTAATTCAATTGGTTGATCAGTAGTTTGTACAGTATTTATAATACCTATAACTTCCGAATAATTAGTTTCAGATACACTTTTATTGTTAATAACAAGAAGAACATCATGCATTTTAAGTCCACCAGCTAATGCTGGACTATAGGATTCAACTAGACTTATAAGAGGAGGTGGATGTGTAGATTGACGTAAAACAAAACCTAATCCATTATAATTTGGCCAAGTACGTAATCGACATAAACGTATATCAGCATTTAATAGAAGAGTATCTTCATTACTTTTGATTTTATTCATATTTATAAAATTATTAATTTTGAAATTTTTATAAGAAAAATAAATATCAATCAATCGTCTTCGCTTAAGTAATATAATAAGAATTAAAGAAAAACCAAAACATACTTTAACAGCAACTTTCGTTTAATATTAAAGGAAAAAAAAATCATAAAAGAGTATATAAATATTTATCATGTCTATCGATTATCATGTTTTTTTTTCTTGATCATAAAATTGAAATTTGAGTATTATAAAACTTTACAAATCAATATCATTAAACGATAAAATGAATTCTATTGAAAAATAATAAAAACGAACTTCGAACAATAAAAAAATAGGAATATCATTATTTAGTAATACTTGATTGTGAAGGAATAGAATTATTTAAATAACCATTATGAATTAAAGATAAAATCACTTTGATGGTTGACAATACTCATCTTAATACAGTTTTAATGATAACCATATGCATATATATACATTTTTTTTCTTTCTCTTCGGACACTTTTTATACTTATTCACTCAAGCATGCAATATCACATTTATTCTTCATATATTTACCGAAGTATAGAACAAGAATATATATATATACAACTGCAGCCAGTTATTATTTTATATGATGTATTTGATGAATTTCAGTACTTTTATCATTTGATTATAGAAAAATATGTATGTCGGATCAAAATTACATGCAAGTGAGTCAAAATAATAAATATTTCATCTTAATATATTATTTCAACAAAAAAAAATTGTACAAAAACTAGTTCAAAATGATGCCATTCATGTATATAAATAATGGACAGTCTCTATTCAATATTATATATTAAAAACGATAATTTATTTTATTTCAAAAATTATAAAATTACAAATTAGAAATGGATAAATCATTTTTCAATGCATTATAATTATATTTATTCCCTTCACTGTAGTAAGGGTTTTAATTTCGGATTTGACTGTGTGTTTGTATGTTTATCCGACAATATAGTAATTCGAATCTATTAAGACTTTTTGAGGTTTTAATGAAACTTTACTATAGGTTATCAAAGAGTAGAAAATTTGAGTCTGAGGTCGGTTTGTAATTAATATTAATTATTTCCTTGACTATCATTAAAATTCGAATTCCTCAAGCTCGTATTGTAGCAATTCGAGTGTATGTCAGGTCGAAAATTTCTCAGTGCTATCCTTACAATCTCAAGTACTATATAACGAGGTATCCCTCGGTTATAGTCGGAATCTTAATATCTAAAATAAATGTATTTTTTGGTAGGATAGTAACTCGAATCTGCAGTCAAGGGACGTAGTAGATCGTCATGATCCACGCTATTTATGAATATTCAAATTAAAGACTTAACAAAATAATTCGAAAATAATTAAATTATATATCAAAAAGAAAACAATAAGTGATTTTTTAATGATATAAAAAAAAACAGCTCAAGAAAATGATCTCAACAATGATATGTATGTATAATATTATTGATTTATTATGTAGTACATTTTTTTGTTTTCTTCTTTTGAATAGTCTTTTTAACATATAAAATCATTTAACATCGATTAATAAGCAATTCTATTGCCTAGTGATAGTGAATCTTGTAGTGGTACTTTGATTTTAACAAACTAAGAAAATAATTATTTTGGACAACATATTTATTATAATAATTTTCAAATGAAAAAAAAACAACCAACATCAATCATTAGTTTGATTCATAGACGAATGTTTGCCTTTCGTTTCTACAATTTTTTTTTTTTTGTAACATTTATAATCGATTCAATTAAAGTCTATATACATCAATTACATTATCAAAGCTTCATTCTTTATCATAAAAGATATATAATCACGTAAGTAAAATGATTATATATTTTTTTTACTTTTATTAGATTAAATTTTTTATTTGTTTAGTCTAAAAAAGATGGCAATCAACTAATCAAATTTATTTATATATATTAAAAAATGAAAAATTTTACTCTGTCAAAGATCGATATTCATTTACTTCTAGTATTTTTATATTCATCATTACATCAATCGGTAAATTACATTTTCTTTTGTTAGATCTTTGAAGTATTTCTTTATTTTTGTTTCAATAGAAATTGCATACAATCATTTTGATTTTTACACTCAAATTCATCAATTTATAGAATAAAGTAAGCAAAATAATATATTATTTAATTAATATTCATTTCTACATATTTATTTTAGATTTTTTTCATATATTGATGTTAATTATTATTGATTACAATATTTATTCAAGGTTATTAGACAATATTCAAACTAATTTTAATTCATCCAGCGATTAAGATCATTCGATAATAGCCAAATATATTTATATATTTTGTAAAAAAATTATTTATTTTTACAAAACACTGACCATAATAACTTTTCATGTGTTCAAATTACGACTTTATGGAATCTTACTTTAGTTTTAACATTATGTAATATCAACCGAAAATACATCTCACTGTTAAGAACAATAGCACTATAGTTTATTTTTTCTTAATGAAATTAAATTCAATCATGTATAAATAAAATAAAGAATTGTACTTCGAGATTCAATATTACATTTTAATGAATAAGATTATGTGATACAAACGAATCATGACAAAAGAAAATCTACCAATGTCAACATAATATTCAACAAGATGCTTTGCTGTCCAAGACTATAACATATTTACACAGAGAGATTCTATGCAAAATTAGAATTTTTTGAAATTTCATCATAGAAAAACTGTCATTATCCAATTGCTGCTGTAGCAGATACACTGATAATTAAACTTTCCTCCGTTAATTCATCTCCCGATATTGATTGCTCAGAATTTGGTGCACGATTATAATTTGTTAATGTAACATATTGTGTATCATTAAAATATACATGACTAGCACAATTGTTTCTATTACAATGTCAGATAGTTTCAGACATTTCCGCATGTCGACAAAGAAAACTACTAAGTAAAAAAATGATCATAGTTTCTTGAGAAGATCATAATTGTCCATGTGTAATATTACTAATTAGTTAGGATAGACATAGTAATAATGACTAAATTATAAGTTGTATCTGAACTGAAATCGGTTTATTTATAAATTGGAACGACGAACGAATAAATGAATATAAGAGAGATGCAGACATCATGAAACAAAGATATAATAAATAAGAACTCAACTATCAAGTGATCACTGCGATACCATGAACGTCTCTGGTAGGTGATATTGTATCGTAATATATGCATTAAATTATCTAACTTTTGTTCATATTGTAAACTCATAAAATCGATATTTTTCGAGTCAAGTCTTTATGAATACAAAAAAGTTCATAAATCAAATAATCTTGTTTTGTTCAATCTATATGTTAAATTAATATTAATTCAAATAAAAAATTTATGTTAACTTTACATAAATCATCTATTTTGTTATTTTATCTATCTCATTTGTGACCCGTGCAATTTTATGCATTCAATTAATAGATCACATGCATGTGTATATATATTTTTTTTTTTCATTCTTTCCTTTTACCATCGATCGATACGATCAATCACGCTTGATTGAACAACATAAAATAATAATGTTTTATTCATTTTCATTTAAAATAAAATAGTCAGATAAATTCAGCCAGCCGCTGTCTTCATACATTTATTTCAAAACATGATATAATCAAACAAAGGCTTCATTTAATTTTATAAATTTTATCAGCAATGAATTTTTATTAAAACCTTATTCAATGTTAAAATCTTTAATATGGCCTGTCAATTTTTACTATTGACGATTCGTTTATATTTTTAATATATTATTTTGATTTTAATTATTGTTATTTAGTATATCTACAATAAACAATAAATACCTATTTAAAATTGCTTCTTCGTTGTAATTAATCGACATATCAGAACTCAAAAATAAAAAAATCAACAGTGTGTTGATTATTCCTGCTTATTGATAAGCATTTATCATCAAATGTTTGTAAGTCGAATTAATATGAATAAATAAACTTTCATTTATTACTTAGATTGTAAACAAAAATTGATGTTTACAAGGAATATCACATAGTCAGTAATATTGATTGCAATGATATTGATATACTCAATATAGATTTAAGCCATCAACGGTAAGAATTATATTCGAAATAAAACAATAATTCTATTTTATTCTGTTTCAAAATATATTAAGTATGTCTTTGTAAGAATTTATTTTTAATAGTACATTTAAATTTTTAATAGTATCTTATGATATGATTTCTATCTTGATATAATTTATAAGGATGAGAATATTTAATAATAAAACCAAATAAAGATTCAAAAGCATATTTTTCACTAGAAATTTTGCAATTAATATAAATACATGAGAAGGTAGCTAATCTTGAAATCTTACAGAAATGATATCATTTTTTATCTAATAGAACTTTTTTTCAGTAAAAATTTTGATGATTTTTGTAAGTGTCTGCTTGAAAAGTAGTCTCTTTTTGAATGCATAATCCAAACTTCTTTGTTCAGATTACAACATGTCATAGTGCAGGGCATGACAATCTCTTTTTAAATATATATAGACACGAATATGAATAGTCTCCATTTTTAGAGAGTTACTTGAGACTTTAACTTTATTACTCTTTTTTTCACATACTTTTTCAAACAAAAATGATTAAATATGGAGAACGATCTACAATAGAGAATTTTTGTGTCTTGTTTGATCATTATCTTCTTTGAACGTTACAACAAAGGGCTGAAAATTTTCCTACAATTTCTTTACTGTAGTCCCAACAAATCCTGAAAAATAAGATGAATCATTTCAATTGTATTCATATCGAAGAGAATGTAATGATATATAAAATAAATCAAGAAAAATATACGGATGAAGTAAAGAAGATGAGAATAATGCAAAAGTTACAAAGTTAATTATATTCATATTGCTTAGTAATATTTTATAAATCGTCACAAAAAGAAATTATAAATTTAATTAATTTTTTTTATTTGTTTTTAGTTTCTTAAATCAATAGTTCTGAAATTTGTTATTATTTTATAAACTATCAAAATAAACAATATTATATTCCAGCGGAACTGATGCCTGCAAAAATTGAAAATCGAATTTAAAATTTATATATTTATATTAAATTGCATATATTTTATTCAAGTTTTATTTATTCTTATTGCAGTTAAATTTTTGTATTGTGCTTCATCATTTTATGAAACAATAATTTCTCTAACTTATTTATCTATTGATCAAATTTGACTATTTTTTTAATGGTGTGCTTGTGATAATGATTGTGATATGACAACACTCCTTCATTTATATACTGTTAATACTTAGCGATTTTTGAAATTACTTATTATTATATTTTATTTCATCAGCATGAAAGATAAATATTTTAAAAATAAATTTTCAATTTTTTTTTACAAATGTTCTTCGACATGTGTGTATATGTTGTTATGGTGATATAAATACTTATATTATCTATTGAATTTATTCAATATATTTTCAAGACAAGAACGTCTGCTCTGACACAAAAGCATGCAAGATCCTGATTGTTACTCAGCAAAAAAAAAACGAAGACTTCAAGAAAGATGACTAAAATTTTATTTTTTTATTATCATTTTGTTTGAATATAAAATAAATAATTATTGATACAATTAGAAATATGATAATTTTCGACCATGATAATATATTATTTCTAGAATATTGATTTTGTTTACATTCTATTAAATGTTGTTGAAGATTTTCACGAAAACCTTTCCATCTACAATTATTTGTTTTGGACATTTTGTAGATATACGATCATTAAGATTACTTCGTTGGATATTTATTTGTTGACATAGTGTACATGGTACTAATAAACGATTTAATTGATTAAGTACAACACGACTAATAATAGGTATAAAAATATTTCCTATTTGTCTACATGATGGACATGATTAACAATATGTTTTTGCATATTTTGTACAATTCATAGATGATTGAAATGGGTCATCACATATAGTAAATTTAAGTTCGATATTATCGGTGTTTACACTCGGTAGCGATTAGTCGCATCTATCGAGTGGTATCTTCTCTTTCATCTATTTCTTATAAACTTTTACATCAAGTTTTCTTTCACTTTCAAGTCCTAGGACTTAAAATCTACGTTTTTGTTGATATGCGTCCAAAGACAGGAGGTGGTGGTCCTAGGATTAACTAATACAATCGCAGCCTTGACAACTGGACACGTTGGCAACAGTTCAGTGATCGCTAAAACTAGCTAACGAAACTTCAGCATTGCTTCCCTCATCCTAGAGGGAGCGAAATTAAATAAGTTTCAGTTGAATGATACCTTAAAATAACATCTGAACGACATTAAAATTGCCAATATCCAACTTTCACGTTCAGGTGTTTTCCCCTTGTATGCAACTGCTGTTCAATCGTTTTTTGAATAAATTGTCATCAGTTTTATGTAACAATGGTCAATCTGGTACAAAATTTTACGTTCTTCGTTCGATTCAACGAATCAAGGATACGAAAAAGTTGGCATTCGTGAAATGGGTCGATCTTGAAGTATCAGAACGTCGGATAGCAGAAGTATTAAAGGCCGCCAGTCTTGTTATGGCTAATGTTACTTGACTAATTGGTAAGGATGGAAAATCTCATATGAGCAATGAAGATATCATCTAACAATGTGCAAAATCGTAATACGTTTGTGCATACTAGCTTGTACGTGAACTGCATGCACTTCACCGCCGTATCAGCATTGAAAAACTCCAAGCTGGTGCAATGTTACATTTGCTTGAAGTATAATCATATAGCTAAATACTGCAAAACGAAGCAACAAGTATGTGATTAATGTGGTGTCAACATGGGGGCAGATCGTACTTTTGTACTTTAAAGTACTTAAAAATATCTTAAAATGGGGCGCCATTTCTTGCTAATTTAATGTAATTATAAATTGTCGGCAATTTGCATTTAATTTAACTCATTTGTTTTTTTTATAAAGTATTAAACTAAAAATTACATTCTACTATTATTCTAAAAAGTGTCTAGGGTATTGCAAAAATTTTCATTAGAGATCTAGGAGTAGTCTTCGCATCTTTTAAGGATTATCCAGTGGTAATCTCCATAACTCTTCAAAAATTATTTAACGGTGGTCTTCATAACTCTTCCGGCTTATCTTTCGGTAGTCTCCATTAGATATGCACCAGCCCTAATTCACGGCTTGGTATCAGCATTACTAGATATATACATGTACAATTAGTAAATGTTTATTGAATCTTCACTTTTTTACGGATATTCACAGGAATTAAAGGTCTAGACTATCAAAGTATCCATAGGTCCTCACATACTACTATGAGGGTACCCTTTGGTTCTTAAGGTCTACTATATAGAAATATCCTCAGAGTCTCATATACTATATTGTGGAGATAATCTTATGCTCTAATATGCTATAACACAGATGTAAGAATATCAATATGGCATTAGCGTTTTCGTATTAAGGATATTCATATTATTAATAAATTGGAGACGAGGTGGTAGCTGATGGCATGTTACCTCAACTTTAACGTTTTGAAAAACTGATTCTGCATTCGGAATTTTCAACTGCAAGGATCTTTGAACAAACTTTATTAATTTTCGAATTTGATTTATTCCATCAGAAATAATTTATTCTGAGAGAGTCATGGTTTTCGATAAATCTGTTTTGAAGTTTTGAGGTTGACGAAACCAAATCCTTAATTAGTTTCTCAAAATGTTTAGATTAGGGTGAATGAATAGGAACCCCTTTCCCTTTTTTAGCAATATCATGAATACCAACAATACTGATACTTCAATATCATTTTACTATTGTTACATTCTAATCCATAGGCATTGAACGCTTATGAGTACTGCTATAATACAGGAAATGAGGACTCAAGGGGGTCTCTATATAATAGACTTCGAAGACTTAAGTGTATCCCCATAGTATAGTGTATGAAGACGTATGGGTACTTCTACATAATATACCTTGAGGATCTGAGAGCGATTCGAGCGGAGAATTTCCTTGCAAATAAAAGTTTGCGTTATTTATGGATTATTTATAATTAAGAAAAAAAAAGTTATTCGTTATTATTTTGTGATTTATAACAAATAACAATAGATTATCACTTTTGGTTTGAACTATAATAAAGTACCTCAAAATACGGTGTTTTCCCCTTGGCTCAACCCCATCACCCATATTTTAAAGATACTGAACTTTTAAATTGGAACAAATAAAATTGATTTAAGCCACCTTTATTTGAATTTTTTGTTGTTGAGAATGTAATGTGTAATTTTAGATTGAACGTAATGTATACTCTGCAGGAATGGGTCTCCCTCAGTATTTTAACGATTTTCTCTTTAGTATGCCTGTGATTAAAGCTCCTTTTATTAGAAAAAGATAAAACTTAAAATTTTTTACAAAACCATGTATGACCAAACATAAAAATAGTTTTAGATAAATTTGAAAAAAGTCGAAAATTAAAAACACATACAAGCGACTATAAAAAGTAAACATCACCCATATAATAAATGACTGCATTTTGCATTTCATACTTTTTTTCTCCAAATAGTTTTTATTATAACAAAAAAAATACATTACAAGGTAAAATGTGAGAAACGTTACAATTTACAAACTAAAATTTGTTTTGTTTGTATACTTTTTATTTCTAAAACGAAGCAAAAGTATGTGTGACCAATTTTCTCCATTGTGAAAAAAATCATTTTTTACATGAACGAAAATTTCTTTTTTCTTATTTTATCTTTTTATTACCTAATGCATTTTCTTTAAAAAAAAAAGAAATATACCACAAGATGCAGCGTGAAAAGTTCTATAATCTACAAACTAACGTTTCTTTTCATTATATCTTGTTAAGTTCAAAAAACTCCAAATTCTGTGAGACTGATTTTTTCAACAACCAAAGTTGGTTTCTCATACTTCAACTTGTGATATATATTTTTTTGTTATAATAAAACCTTTTTAGAGATTAAAATATGAAATGCAAAATGCAGTCATTTATTATATGGGTGATATGTTTACTTTTTATAGTCGCTTGTGTGTTTTTAGTTTTCGACTTTTTTCAAATTTATCCAAAATTGTTTTTTATGCCTAGTCATATATGGTTTTGTAAAGAACTTTAAGTTTTATCTTTTTCTAATAAAAGGAGCTTTAATCACAGGGAAAATAGAGAAAAAATCGTTAAAATACTGAGGGAGACTCATTCTTTCTGGTACACCCGTTAATCGAAGATGGTGGAAAACGTACTGTTGATGCTCGAGGATTAGTAGGATTAAGAGATCGATTTTCATTAAAAAGTTTATATATTTTATCAAGTATACCATCACTATATCCTGGTAGTCATACATTTCTATAATTTGATTCTTTAAAGCAATTTGCTACTCATTTAACTTTCGATCTTGGTGCTTTATCTAACGCATTAGATGTTGCAAAACCCGATCGCAAAAAAGATCTTTATCTACTATAATTGATTTATTTCAAGTTTTATATACTTTTACAGAAGCTTTTTCAATACTTGTTGCACTTATTGAAAGCGCGATTACTAATCTGATCTCGTCAACAACTTGTGAGCGAACCTTTTTAAAGATGAAACTTATCAAAATAGTGAAAAATACCATGACTTATGGCTGTCTAAGCGATTTATGTCTATTAGTTATCAAACGTCATATAGATGTAAATTTTGAACAGCTTATTGATAAATTTTCTGATAATCATAAAAATAATTGTATTATATTGAAATACAAATTATCTTTTTTTGCCTTTAAAGTATTTTCTTCACATGAAGAAAATAATTTATCATTCATCAAGACTATTCAGTGCGAAAACATAACTGTTGAACTTGATTCTGATATTGTGTCCGAGAATTGATATAAGTGACTATAAATGGCTAGATATAGTCTGAGACTGAGCCCCATCACCCTCAAATTTCTGGTTACGTCACTAACTTTGATGCAAATAGATACATCTCATTTGAGTTCTTTTCGAAAAGTTACTAGGCGTTTATTAATACGCTCGTTAAGAAAAAACTAAAAAAAAAAAAACTGTTTAAAAAATGCTATAAATAGAACAGACTACATTGTAGCCTAGAAAGGATCTTCCTCTATTTTGAATGTTAGTTTACGGTTGATGTCTATGGAGACTTAACAACAGGACTTCAAGCAGTTAGTTCATATTTCTACATATTTCTGTATAAATCTTATCCAAAGATCTCACGTGTCGTGATCAACAAAGAAAAATGTTTATATTAGAATCAATTTCGAGCATGGATTCATAATCCTCCACTGTCCTTAAGTCAAGCTTAAAACTACAAGGAGTTCATCAAAAAAAAAGCTAAAAAATACATCAAAAAAATTTTATTGACTTCGAATTTGCATTTTCCGTACTCATTAACTATCACTCCCGTTTTATAAGAAACTATGATCTATTAACTTACAATTAATTAATAATTACTAATATTGAAAAATCAACTTCAGATTTGAATTCCTTATACCCAAATATCTTTGATAGTTATTATCGGAGACAGTTCATATTATTAATTATTTCCCAAATCAACCTAGTCTAGATTTATCGATCTTCGATTATCGTGGACCAAACTTTTGAGAAAAATATTAAAATAAATAACTAATTGTTTATCAATCTACTATTAATCTCAAATTTGACTACCGATTCAAATTCACTATCCTCCATTACTCTTCATTCAGATTTTAAAAAGAATATCACAATTTTTTTATGTTAATCTAGCTAATACCGTTTTCCAGTTGGTTTATATGCACAAACATATAGATAAACTTTAGAAACAAGCATACGTGTAAAACTATAAAGTAATTGTGCATTATATGATCTCTCTTTCAACACAAGAAAGAAATGGTCATGTTCTTAAACAAATACTTTCTGTGGTCGAACACTTATTTCAAAAAATTTTACGACAACCAATCATACCAATGGGTTTTTCGACCTCGAAAATCTTGGGTCAAACTTTATAATATATAATAGTCCATGAGGTCCTATGGATACCCACGTAAATTAGCCCTTGAGACCGCAGTGGGCGCACACATAAAAGAGTTAAAACAATGTTTTTCTCACCCTGGTGTTTTCTTTCGAACCCGTCAAACAGCCACATTTTAGTTTTTTTCATATCGCCCTCTCTTCAATCGAGGGAATAACAGATTCAATCCAAAATTCCATGTGTATAATTTTTATTTAAAAACAATTCATTATTATTAACTTTACATAAATCATCTATTCAGTTATTTTATCCATGTCACATGTGACTCCTTCGATTTTATGTATTCAAATAATAGATCACATGCATGTGTGTATATATTTTTACCATCGATCGATACGATCAATCACGCTTCATTAAACACCATAAAATAATGACAAGGTTTTATTCATATTCATCTAAAATAAAAAAGTCAGATAAATTCAGCCAGTCGCTGTCTTCATACATTTATTTCAAAACATTATATAATCAAACAAAGGCTTGATCTAATTTTATAAATTTTATCAGCAATGAATTTTTATTAAAACCTTATTCAATGTTAAAATCTTTGATATGGCCTGTCAATTTTTACTATTGACGATTCGTTTATATTTTTAATATATTATTTTGATTTTAATTATTGTTATTTGATATATCTACAATAAACAATAAATACCTATTAAAAATTACTTTTTCATTGTAATCAATCAACATATCAGAACTCAAAAATAAAATAATCAATAGTGTGTTAATTATTCCTTCTTATAAATAAGCATTCATCATCAAAAGTTTGTAAGTCGAATTAATATGAATAAATAAACTTTCATTTATTACTTAGATTGTAAACAAAAATTCATGTTCACAAGGAATATCACATAGTCAGTAATATTGATTGCAATAATATTGATATGATTATTATAGATTTAAGCCATCAACGGTAAGAATTATATTCGAAATAAAACAATGATTCTATTTTATTCTTTTTCAAAATATATTAAGTATGTCTTTGTAAGAATTTATTTTTAATATTAGATTTTAATTTCTAATAGTATCATATGATATGATTTCTATCTTGATATAATTTATAAGGATGAGAATATTTAATAATAAAACCAAATAAAGATTCAAAAGCATATTTTTTACTAGAAATTTTGCAATTAATATAAATACATGAGAAGGTAGCTAATCTTGAAATCTTTCAGAAATGATATCATTTTTTATCTAATAGAACTTTTTTTCATTAAAAATTTTGATGATTTTTGTAAGTGTGTGCTTGAAAAGTAGTCTCTTTTTGAATTCATAATCCAAATTTCTTTGTTCAGATTACAACATGTCATAGTGCAGGGCATGACAATCTCTTTTTAAATATATATAGACACGAATATGAATAATCTCCATTTTTAGAGAGTTACTTGAGACTTTAACTTTATTACTCTTTTTTTCACATACTTTTTCAAACAAAAATGATTAAATATGGAGAACGATCTACAATAGAGAATTTTTGTGTCTTGTTTGATCATTATCTTCTTTGAACGTTACAACAAAGGGCTGAAAATTTTCCTACAATTTCTCTACTATAGTCCCAATAAATCCTGAAAAATAAGATGAATCATTTCAATTGTATTCATATCAAAGAGAATGTAATGATATATAAAATAAATCAAGAAAAATATACGGATAAAGTAAAGAAGATGAGAATAATGGAAAAGTTACAAAGTTAATTATATTCATATTGCTTAATAATATTTTATAAATCTTCAGAAGAAGAAATTATAAATTTAATTAATTTTTTTTTATTTGTTTTTAGTTTCTTAAATCAATAGTTCTGAAATTTGTTATTATTTTATAGATCATCGACATAAACAATATCCTTCAAAGCAGTTTCATATTCACTAAGAATTGAAAATCGAATTTAAAATTTATATATTTATATTAAATTGCATATATTTTATTCAAGTCTTATGTATTCTTATTGCAGTTAATTTTTTGTATTGTGCTTCATCATTTTATGAAACAATAATTTCTCTAACTTATTTATCTTTTGATCGAATTTGACCATTTTTTTTTATATTGTACTACTGATGATGATTGTGATGAGTATGACAACACCTTCATTTTTATAATGTTAACAGTGAATAATTCTTGAAATTATCTATTATTATATTTTATTTCATCAGCATGAAAGATAAATATTTTAAAAATAAATTTTCAATTTTTTTCAAACGTTCTTCTATATATGTTGTTCTGGTTATACAAATACTTATATTATTTACTGAATCTATTCGATATATTTTCAAAGTAATAATATTTATCGAAATCCAAGTGCTTGCAAGATGTTGATTGTTGTCCAACAAAAATTGAAGAAGATTTTAAGAAAAAAAACTAAAACTTTATTCTTTTATTATCATTTTGTTTGAATATAAAATAAATAATCATTGATAAAATTAAAAATATAATAATTTTCGACCATGATAATATATTATTTCTAGAATATTGATTTTGTTTACATTCTATTAAATGTTGTTGAAGATTTTCACGAAAATCTTTCCATCCACAATTATCTATACAATAAATTATTTGTCTTGGACATGCAATAGATATATGATCATTAAAATTACTTCGTGGGATTTTTATTTGTTGACACAATGTGCATTGTTCCGTAGACTGTAAGTATAGAGTCTAGAAACGGGAATTCATCTTACTGCGCGTATCGCTTTTGTCGATAACAAGACACAAATGACCTCGTAACTGCACTATTAAAAAATGATAATGAAAGTACGGCAACAATCAGCAGATAACTATAGTAAACGAAACATATCATTTTGATACAGCTGATTATTTTTAAGCTGCGTACATAAATAAATGATAAATAGATAATAATATTGGAATTAGGTAACGTGCAACTTTGGAGGGTTTGATAAATAATTTTATTAAGGTATATATTTTACAATGGACCGATTTTTTATCTGTGCATTATATTTGAATCGTATATACTTATTAATGAGTACAGAATATTTCGATAATATAATTTTCATTTGTTAATATCGTATTATTTAAATAATATAGTATTAATTTATTTGTGTTAAAAAAGCACTAAGTTAAGTATTTGAAATATTTCGTAGTAATATCTATATTATTATTTTATGGGCACTTGTAAAAGACGCGAACATCCAAAGTAGTCCAACGAAATTATCTGCTGGCTACCACAGTAGAGAAAATTCCTGAATTTTCAAATTTGCAAATCTAGCCTGAATCAGGGTAAGGGTAGTTTTAGGGGTCTGTGCCATGTCAAACTGCAATGACCAACAGACAATTTTTTCTAAACTGTTTTGAGTGTTCGTTAACACTGGTGGCTGTTCATGGGTGATCGCGTATTTTCGAAAATCTCTGGATCGGCTCATTCTCCCATATAAGTTAACTGTTTGAATCTAGATTTTGCTTTGGTTGGATGTTCGTGAGTGGTCATGGCTGTTAGTTGCGTAACCACCGGAGGTGCACGATAGTGCAATGCCCTCTCTGTAAATAGTTTTGCGCCCCTTGTAAATTTTTCATTGAAACGAGACGGACTTTTCTATTTATTCACCGTGAGATGGTATGTTTGTGACCTTAGAGAACGTCTAATTTTACACGCACAGCAGATAAAAACTTTTTAAAACAATTGTCATGTGCGTAGCCGCCTTTGGCGGCACAACATTGGAAATATACATATCTAATCAAAATCTTTATTCACTTAAAGTTTCAGGTCTCTACACAAGTAAAAAGTATGAAAAGTAACATGAACAATTTATTAACTGTTATCACAGGATATTCTTTATTCCGGGTTACGTTTGGGCCACCCTGTAGATGTGTAGAATCGGCTTCTGAGAGTTTGTCCGACTAAAACTGGAATCTGCTTAAAATCTTTGATCATGTCAAAATGGTGAAGTTTCAAGAAAGATTAAATTTGAGACTTTAGAAACCTTGATATTATTAATGAGTATTCGGACAGTAATTTCATTAACTTTACAAAACTGATATCTTAGATGTTTTCAAAATTTCCAAGATTTTTAGATTCAAAAACCTATCTTTTGGACAGTTCTAAGCCGACAATTAACCGATTGGAGCCGATTCGATTTTCTTAGAAAGTAATGTATGACTCAGGGTAGATCGCTGCATTTCATATCTCATATTTCCATGTTTAAATACGTTTTACTAGAAAACAACGTATACCAAAAGATGCAGCGGGATAAACTCTACAATCTACATAATAAAGATTTTTTGATAATGTACTTTTTGTTTTAAAAAAAAAAAGTAAAACTTTGTGCGACCAATTTTTGAGATTGCCAGGGTCGTAGCCAAGGGGGGGGGGGCGAGGGGTCCGCTCCCTCCCCCTTGAGACAAAAATTTCCTGGAGGGAGGTGCGGCCAGTAAAATTTTTGCGCCGGCGAAAAGTGCTTTTTGCCACGGTAGACCCCCCTGACGAAGTGGGACCCCCTTAGAAAATTCCTTGCTACGGACTTGGCGGTTGCGAATATTGATCGCACAAAATTATGCGGGTGAATCCGTGGCGTTTCTACCACTTTCAAGGAAAATTTTTTATGTAAAATGTGAATAACAACATCGCTTTTTAGGAACACCTCACACATATAAAGGATATTCTATAATAAATTATTAAAGATATTTTTCATACTTTTTCTTGACATAGAAGGTTGAAATTTTTATCGCATATATATCTAATAAAGATCTTTTATTTCTGAAAGTTTCAACTCTCTAGCTAAAACTACTGATGAAATCCATCGACAAGAGTGAAATACATCAATTTTCTTACTAGATTTTTGCATATTTTTATTGTGAAATTATTGCAAAAATCAAGTACAAAAATTCATATTTTATTAGTAGTTTTAGCTAGAGAGTTGAAACTTTCAGAAATAAAAGATCTTTATTAAGTATATATGCAATAAAAATTTCAGTCCTCTATGTAAAGCAAAAGTATGAAAATATCATCAACAATTTATTATCAGTTATTATGGGATGCCTTCTTTATGTATAAGGTTTTCCTAAAAAATGATGTGGTTCTCCACATTTTACCTGTCCAAAAAAATTTTAATGGCTACCTTAGACCGTTTTCGACGACGTTACGTCTAACTAAACTACTAAAATAAAAAAACCAGCTTTCTTTCAGGATATTGCCATGGAATACTCTACTCTTCGAAAATGGTAGAAACGCCATGGATTCATCCATGCTCTTTGGTCAAAACAAAAAGTTACATAATTCAAACAAGCTTTACTATGGTGATTGTAGAGCTCTTTACACTGCATCTTATGGTATGTAGTGTTTTTTTTCTAATAAAACATTTTTAGATATTAAAATATGAAATATCACGTACGACTATTTATTCTGGGTGACCTGTTAACTTTAAAATATAGTGAGGCCCAACGATGGGTCTTATCGCCGCGAACGAGTTAATGAGTTTGCACATCTTCAGCTGTGATATTTTTTGTAAATTTCTTGCAAAAGGGAATTTTCGTATTTGAAACCCTTCAATTTTAATAATAGTCACCAGTGTGGCTGATTTCGCCAGTAAAAGTTCTGAGGAACTCGTGAATTTCGTGGACAATACTCTTCTTTCCAAATAGATTGTAAGGAATTTTCGTAAGATTTTACGGATTTTAGCCAACTTTGAACCCTCCCAATCCCATAAAAAAAATTTTCGTTCAGTATGTACAACGCTTGATGGGGCATTACCCCCTCTGTAATTTTTTCCTGATTACACCACTACTATTGATATCCATTATGTAGTACTGAAAAGGATTGAATAGTGCTAGCTACTTAAGCTCAGACAACTTTTTTTTGCAAAATGCTTTCAAACCGCTATACATAGGAAAAAAAGTATCTCGTTTGAGACTGAGCCATACAGTACACGAGGATCCAAAGGTATCACCAATATACAATATATGTGGACCTAAGCGTACAAGGATAGTTCTAATGTACAATGTTTAAGGACCCAACGATATTCATAATATATGGAACTTGAACACTCAAAAGTACTTCAAATATGTGGTACTTGAGAGCCTAATAATGATCTCACATGGCTCTCCGAAAGTCACTAGGAGAGTCTCCCAGAGTAGTCCCCAAAAAGTTACTAAGGGCTCCCTGAGATAATTCTTGCAAAGTCTCGAAAAGTATGTTATATTTGGATGATCAATCTGTCGATTTCGATTCGGAAGAACTGCATTAATAACTCAATTTAACTTTGAAAAGCTAAGTCAAAGTTTGAAAGTGCAACACTTTAACCTTAAACTTTAACAAAGTGTTATCAAAGTTAAAGTAACACCCCTACCTCAGAATTTGGTGCACGATTATGATCTGTTAATGTAGCATATTGTATATCATTAAAACACACACAACTATTGTCCACCCAAAAAAAGAATGGTATGTAAGTATTTTTTAAATAACTTTTGAACGATGAAAGTTGGAGAGTTGCGGTTTTCACCACGAGAAAGAGGAGATGAAGACGCATCGAACTGAGCATTATAAAATAATTTTACATAGTCCTCCCAAAGACTTTAATCGACGTTTTTGAAAAAGAACATTGTGTAAGGTGACTAATGTGATTTTTCAATAATTTTCTATGCAATTGAACGGCTAGCAGAAGATCTACAAACTAAACGTAAAGCCAAGACTTTTAGGTCTATTCATTCAAAAGTTATAAGTATCCTGGTGGACATTTTTAGCAGTTTTTTGTATTAATTTCTGTGAAAAAAGTCACTTTTCCTGTTTTTTTCATGAAATAAGAATTCATTTTTTCGGTAATATTTTTCAAAAATTGTTTAAAAAAATTTTGAGAGTTCTCCTGGAAACACTTGTGCAATACGATTCGATACATCTTCATCTTCTCTTTACAATGGTGAAAACCACAGCTCTCGAGCTTTCATCGTTCAAAAGTTATTCAAAAAATACTCACATACCATTC